>APFE030535935.1:20338-50162 GCA_000404065.3 Pinus taeda | reverse complement strand
AAGCATTGGGCTAGTCAATACATATTCTCCCATGGATAGCTTGATATTATGGCACTTTCCAGAGCAATTTATTGTTCCACCATTTGCAACCATCACTTGACACTCTGGTGCTGGATATAGGAAGAAATTCAATTCTTTTGCTACCTTACGATGAATAAAATTATGGGTGCTTCCTGAATCAATCAACACTATTACCTTTTTCTTCTTGATTTGTCCTTCTATCTTGATGGTTTGAGGAGTGGTAATTACAGCCAATGCATTACAAAATATGGTCAGATTCATTTCTTCTTTATCTAGGCTTTGTTTTTGGAGTATATCCTCTTCTTTTGACCTTTCTTGCTCCTTTTCTTCTTCCTCTTCACAATCTATGTAGAATAATTTCTTCTCAGCACACTTATGACCTTTAGTGTATTTTCTATCACAACTATAACAAAGCCCTTTTTCTCTTCTTTCTTCCAATTGTTGTGGTGTTAACCTTATAGGTTGTGGAAGACTAGGGGCAACAACACTTCCGTCTTTATAGTTGTGAGTGGTATGTTTCCTGGTTACCATAATTTTGCTTTCCATTTTTCTTGCTAACCTGAATTCCTTCTCTAATGAATCAGGTTCCCAAAGGTGAACATCATGTTGGATATTATCCTTTAACGACCCTATGAACACATCATCCTATGCTCCTCTGGAATATCTTTTACCCTTATGTTCAATTTTTGGAACTCCTCAATGTGCTCCATTATTGAACCCTTTTGTTTGAGACTTATCAATTGAGTAAAAAAAGTGTTGTTTTTTGTATCCTCATAATGTGCTATCAGTTCTTCCATAAAAATTTCCCAAGTGATAAATTGTTTACGAGAGCAAAGCCATTGATACCATACAAACTGATTTTGGTTCCAAATATAAAGTTGCAATACGTACCTTTTGTGTGTTTTGCACATTATTGAGATCGAAAAATTGCTCCATCTGTAATATCCATGTTGCGGGATCCTTGCCATCAAACTTCCTCATATCGATTTTTGGAATATGATGGGTCTTCAATACCACATTAGAGTCTATGGAATCATGATTAACATTTCTTTTGTTCTCATCATGAGTTTCCTTTACTACCCTTCCACCCTTAGTGACCATTTCTTGTAGCAACTTATTCATATTTATCTTCAATTCGTCTATGTCTGTTTTCAAATCTATCTTCCAATCATCCATGTATGTCTTCAAATCTATATTCCAATCATCCATCTTAGCTTCCACAGCCTTTATCTTAGATTCCATGCCATTTATCTTAGCTTTTGTTAGCTTTTGTGAGGCTAACATTTTTTGCACTTGGTCTTGTAAGTTTGATATATCATGTAGCATTTCTTCCTCTTCTTCATGAGTCATGCTAGAGCTTTCAAGTTCCTTACTAGGTGTTTGCATTTTCTTTCCTTAGGGCATCAGTTACCAATAATAATGCTCTACTAGCCCTTTGAATTCCTTCAAAATAAATTTTCAAACCAATTTTAAGCAAAAATTTAAAAGAATCTACACACCTTTTTTTTCTTTGTAGGAGCTCGATATTGCCTCTAATGTATCTTTGTACTTTAAAAACATCCAGTTCTAAAATTATGACCTATGGTAGCCCTCTTTGTCCTCTTTCCAATGCCACTAGTTTGATCCAAATTGGATTCTCCAAGGAAGCGTTATGCGAAATCTCCCACAGTGACTTGATTATAGACTAGTTCAGTAGAGCGAACTTGTACGACATGCCACGAGTCACTGTTTCGTCCTTTAGCTCTGAAGAATATATAGGAGAAACTACAGTCTGTCCTCTTTCTATACCTTCTGACTAAATTTCAATCCAATGCTCAGAGAAAAAGTTATGACGATTTTGCCTAGGTCACCGGTTTGGAATGTAATTCAGGAGTCTGCAAAAAGACCAACTTCCTCAGATCATATCTCCACAAATATAGGAAAAAATGCTCTGAAATACGGACCCGAGATTTAGTGCAATGTCTTCTCAAATGTGTTGGTTTTTTCAACTTCTGAAACATCGCAGAAAAAATGTTATAGTGAAAATGCCATGATGACCTGTTTTGAGCAGCAAAACCCTAGAATCCAAAGCTCTGATACCAAATGTTATGAAACCAGCTCAAGAAAAGATAGAAAAGATAGATCAATGCCTTAGAATTTAGCCTCTTTGAGGGGGAAACCTCCTTTACATTACATAAATGAACAATTCTTGGATGATTCAAATGGAAAAACCTCCTTTCTATATATAGGAATCTAAGGAGTCACAATATAACCCAGCCGACCTAACAATAATAATATAAAGCCACAAAAATAATAATAGAAGGATTCTATGGGGCACAGTAATAACAATATGGAGACAATAGGGGCACAACAATATTAATAAGGGGTATAACTACAATAGTAATGGGGTAATCGCTAGTATTATAGGGACTGAACAGAATTGGCAGTTGTGGAAGGTCGTTTAGGGAAATAGGGTAATATGCAGTCACAGTCGAGACCGAACAAGCATGAATAGGAGAAGAAGCAGTCACACTCGAGCAACAAAAACAACCGAGAAGGAAAGGGTAGGGCGACCATGGAAGAAACCAACATTCTTGGAAATCAAACTTCATAAAAGCTGAAAGAGAAGCCAAAATGGAGGAGAGAAAGGGCATCTACTGAAATGTTGTGATGGAGAGTATCGATCTTCACATGATTATGTGATCGCCTGGTCACGTATTAGTTTATCTTCTTAGTTCCTATTATGTTGGGAAGGAATGATAGCCTGGATGTAATGATGTATTGACATTTGAAAATAATGAAAAGGAGAGTTCCGGGGATGTTTGTGAATCTACTTTTTTTTGGTTTTATACAACCCCTTTATATTTTTTATTATGAATGCATGTGGATATTTTATGCTCCTTTGAATTCTTTAGTCATTGTCTTCTGCAATGGTTATATGTCTAATGTAGTGTTTCTAAGTTAAAGAGTATTTGTAGCCTTTGCTAGGCTCCTCCTAGTGCCTAGTTCCCATCCCTTGACTAAGGTTGTGGTACGCCTCGGGTAAGATGCCTTATACTTCTTGAGTAAAGTGAAATTGTCTGTGTTACACTAGACTATAGTGAACCCTATTGTTTGCCCCTATGCCTGAACCCGTGGTCTCTACCTATCTATCATTTTTCACCAACATCTCCTATGGAGATAATTACTCTCATGTGGAGATAGCTACTTTCACAAGTACCTAATATGGAAGAACGTAATAAACAACATGAAAAAATGATGTTTCCTAATGTTGCTTCAAAGTCTAGTCAAAGCCACTTGTGGCTCAAATTGGGTTGCCACAAAAATGTCATATCTTGTAAAAATCATTGAGTAATCAAGGAATAAATCATTCTATAGGATTTTGAAAGTGTCAAAAAATTTATTTATTTAAAGTTCAATATAAATTGTGATTGTGTTGAGGGGTAGGGAAGATATGTTGTAATTTCATATTATGTAATGTTTCCTATAGGTTGAATAATTAAAATTATAAAAATAAATTATCAATTATTAATGATTTTTCAATCATTCAAATTAAAAAGAAAATAATGGAAATGTTTCATTTTTTGCTTCATGGTGAGATTATTTGCTTCACACTGAGATTATTTGCTTCAAAGTGAGATTAAAATGAACTTAGGCTAAGTTAATATCCATCATAACATTCATTGGAAACCTAGAGGAACTCACATCATATAAGTATCTCAAAGTTAATGTATGTCATAACATTCACCCAATGGAACTATATTACTAAGAAAAGTGTAAGTTGTATGTGGAATTATTTTTCTTTCCTCAAAAAACATTTGAGAAAAAATAGACCTTTGACAGTAAGATTAAAGGTAATTCTTCTTTCAGGCTCATCACTTGTATTATTCTTATATAATTATGGGGTTTGAGGATGCAACATCTCTAAATAATTATGTAAAAATATCAAACAAATTCAAAAAAAGTTCTTAACCCATAAAATTAAAATTTAAAAAAAATAATTAAATTAGATACTCCCAATGAAAAAGAGTCTTTCCTAATTGAACACATAAGAACGACTATCCATTTAATGTACAAGAACATAATGAAAATCATGAAACAGAGAGAAATCCTAATCTTTCGCTTGTTGCCACAGAATTTGGGTACACATTCTAATATTTCGCTTGTTGAAGTTTCAGAGAACAATTTCAGTGGTCCTTTGCCTAGAAATCGGTGCAGGGAAGAAATCTAGTCAATGGGAGCTTGCAGTCCTTAGACCAGCAAACCAGCAAAGCAGTGACGTTCCTCTGCATTCATGGATGTCTCAGTATGCAATAAAACTGTGTCTTTATAATTGTTAATAATGATTAAAATATAATAACAAAATTATAAAAAATAAAATAAAATAAAAACTAGCTTTTTTAAAATAATAATTGAAATTTGCAACTGCAATATAACAATAATTTATTTTTTTCTAAAATAAATAATAATAAAAAAATTATAATAAAAATATAAAATAAAAATGTGGCTCGATAGATTTGTTACATTTTTTCTTTGTGAGGAAGTTCTTTTTTTAATTGATTTTTATTGATGTTTATCATTAATATGTGCTTATTAGTGTCTACTATCTATTTAAAATTTGTTGTTATTATGTGGAGGTGTCACCAGGATTCTCACAAGCAATTAATAATTTTTTAGGATTCAACTATCAATTTTACAATTAGAAAACTAAATGTTAAATATTAAAAGCTATAAAAAGATACTTTATCTTAATCTTCTAAATGATATGACAAATTTGGAGGAAGTGATGTCACCATATAAGTATCTCAAAGTTAATGTACATCATAACATTCACATAAACTATATCATTGAGAAAACAGTAAGTGAGAGGTGGAAAGATTATTATGACTTTGAAAACAAGTTCAATTCTCTCCCTCCAAATGACATGATGATGAGAAATGTTTCCGGAGTGAAGAAATATGTAAAGCTGAGAGAAAGGAATATTTTTAATAAAATTTAACAAATGAAAAATAATCTTACTATAAATAAATAACCACAACTTCATTAATAATCAATTATTTTTGTAACACCATAAAAAAGCTCATATGGAATATGTGAATTAAATGTAGTAAAACAAAGATTATTAAATGTCACCATAACACTAGTGGATGTAGACCTTAATGGCGCATTACTGTGAGTTGATAGTTTTAGTTTATGTTATGCAGTGTATAAGATTTGATATGTTTCACATTAATCTTTCACATGGCTCCTCTCAGCGTGTCAGACTTGTAATTAGACTACGATTTAAATGCCTCTAGTACGCGGATACACACAACATATCCATGGTTTATTTTACTGCGTGCATCCGATAGAAGGTTAAGTTTGCCTGTGATAGCTAGCCTAGACCTCACCTGTTGAGCTTTGGTGGGTGATCTAATGGTGGGGAGGGTTTAAGGTTTTTCCAACTAACCTCCTCACTGCATCCAGTTGGCTGTGGAGTCATTTGTTATTGGTTGTTTGAGGTCTTTGGCACTCTGCGACGAGGTTGGCCTATAGGTTTCAGGTTGGCCCATGACCACTTTTGTTGTGTGCTATGGCGATACCTATCCACCTTTCACTGGAAGGCATCCAAAAGTATTTTCCCTTGCACTATTTCGGTTTTCTACGTAGCTTGAGCTTAGCTTTTTCTTCAATATTTCATCTGGTTCAGTGTCTAACGAATTGATTTCACTATCCAGGGTTGGCTAGATGGTTTTCTGGTTCTGCGGGAGGTAGCCAGATCCGACGTTGGTTTCTGGAAGGTAAGCATGTAGTTTCATCAGGTTCATAAATTCCATGGGTTTCTTCTTACAGTCCTTCACAAATTTCTAGTTCTAAGTTTGGCTAATTGATAATATTTTTTGTAATAAAGGTGGATCGCCATCTGTTGGAATCCTCTAGGCTCAGGTAATGTCATCACCCTCTTGGCATCATTTTCCTAGTTTACTTAGTAGGTCTCCCTCCTAATGGATTCTGTTGGTAGATGGAATATGTTTGCAAGTATTCCATTGTATTCGTCAAGCTCTTTACGTGGTTAAGACAATGTCTTTTGTGGTTTAATGATTTTATATTCTCCGTGGTTATTTACAGCTAGGAAAACTCACCTCTGGTTCATAAATGTTTGATTGGTATATGGTAAATGCACTATGAAAGAACTATTTTTCGGAAAAGACTTTATGCTGGAACTTGCTGAGCTCCATTTTCATTTAGATGTTTGTGTACAAATGTTAAGCTTTGAGCCCGACATTAGCAAGGGCTTTTGAACTGTTGATATTAGTTTAGGTTATGAGTTTACTTGTCTGCTTTTTCTTTGAAAGACAATGTTGAACAAATATTCTCTATAATGCATATTTCCCAATAGGATTATGATCTCAAGGGTCTTGGGGTTATTTATGAGTTGGACAAATTCAAGTCGTTGAGCCTGTTTTGTTGCAGGGAAATTTCTTATGATACAATCAATATACATAATCAGTTTTTCATGCTAAAATAATGAATGTGTGGTTTAATTCATTATTGTCTTCTATGTAATGATCGATAGTGGTTTATTTCAGTTTCATTTTTAATGTAAGAACTTGGTAAAAAGATAGTGATTTTTACAGGTTAGACTTAGATTTGCTTCTTATTATATCTGTTTGGGATTCCTGGACCTGCTATCATAAATATTATTTTTACCATTTACCATAAAGATTAATTGTACAATTTATCATAACGATTACTTTTACAATTTATGAAAATGATTATTTTTTTTATAGTTTTCAGAGTACGTGTGTATCTATTTGATACATGAATATACTCTTTCATATATTGCTTGTACATTTACTGTCCTTAATGCATTACTTGTAACATTTATTGTTTGTTCCTTTGATTGCAAATTCAATTTTGTTTTTCTAGTATAATGTAGTTTCAAGGAATTTCTCTCCTTAATTTATTCTATGAATCAAATGATTAATTTTTATAATCAAACATCATTTCCTAAATAAAATCTATGTTACTTATCTGTTTAATACCTGTAAACTTGTAACTCCATTTTTGTTTGAAAAGTCTCTCCTCCTAGTGTGAGCCTGGAAATCAAATCGAAACTCTTCCCCGAGCACTTTTCGTTCCGCAGAGTTAGAATAAATTCAATTGCAGTCATGTACCTTGGGCCTCACGACTCACTGTCCAACCTCAAGTCCTATACCTTTCAGACTGTCTTTGATTATTTTCCCATTGGCTTATTTAACCCAACTCTAGGATCCCCTCTCTGGATTCCCCATCTATATCTCCCTTTGCAGGGTGAATGGGTAACTGTTCTTTTAACTACTAGAAACAATTTTTTCTTTTTTGTTAACATATATGAAATCCTAATTATTGATTAATTAAGTAACCAAATGTATCCTAGTCTTCCAGCCTTATTCATTATCATTTTAACACCATAAAGTAATAAATTTAATACAGTAAAATATAAAAATAAAACTTAGTAACTATAGTAATTTTTTTATGTAGCATGGGGTGTTATATCTCCCCCCCATATGGAGAACACCATCCTTGGTGCTCTTTCTGATTTAAGAAAATAACGTTGGATAGGTTTTCGACATAAACTCATCCTGTTCTCAAGTGGCCTCATCTGGGCCAAAGTGCTTCCACTACACTTTAACCTAGGTGATGGCTCGCTTCTGCAAGGTGGTTTATCTCCGATCGAGAATATGAGAAGGTTCTTCCAAAAACTCTCCTTCCGGTTTAGCCTGCACATACAAAATTCACAGTCACAAATTCATCAAAAAAATTTATCCAAAAGTTATGTATTCTCCTTAAATGATTACCTGAATATTTTCACAACCAATTATATGTTGATTGTTGTACACATATTTTTTTTAGCAAGGAAACATGGAAAACATTGTGGACCCAAATATGGCTTGGTAACACAAGCTTATAGGCTACTAGACCAATTCGTTCCAATACTTGAATGGGTCCACACTACCAGGGTGCTAACTTAGCACAACCCCTCCATTGTAAGGAACTTTTCCAGGGCTTTACTCTTAGATATACGTGATCTCCTAGCTGAAATTCTTTGTATGGCCTCCTTTTTTCTGCATACATTTTTTTAGATATTTTCTCATCCCTTAGATTTTTTCGAACCTTCTTAACTGTCTCCTCCATTTTTGCTAGCAAGTCAGGACCCAAGGCTAGCTTATTAACTAGACTATTCCAATATATGGGCACCCTACACCTTCTCCCATACAACACCTCAAAGAGGCTCATTCCCAGAGATTCATGATGCCCATTATTATATGAAAATTCCACTAGGTGGAGATAGTCTTTGCACTTATGTCGTTGTTCTATCACAAACATATATAACATGTCCTCCAGCACTTGGTTGACTCGTTCGGTTTGTCTATTCATTTCGGGATGGTAAGTTGTACTAAATTGGATCTGGGTACTCGATCCTAAAAAAGGGTTTTCCAGAATGTGGATGTAAATTTTACATCTACTATCACTAAGAATTTTTCCCTAGAAGTTATTAAAAGAAGGAATAATCTGAGGTAACAACAAACCTAATCTTTTAGACTTGGATTCTAGCCAACTTATGTCAATATAGGGCTCTCTCTTTATAACTTAACTTTGTTTTGGGTGGGATTTTAGGCAAGTTCTTTGTGTCATAAGGTGTTGATTTTGGATGGGTGGTGTAATTCTATGAATATATTGACAAAGCAAGGCCTTCAAGCCATTGGGCTATGGAGTCAATAAAAGGATGGCTTAACTAGACTAGATCACTAAAGCAAGTGTTCACAGGGTAGGGTAGTAAAGCAGAAAACAAATCTCAAGTTCAATGGAAGAGGTAGCCCTAACTAGGGTGAAAGGGCAATGGAGAATCCTTAGACCAAGATCAAGTGCTTGCTTGTTCCTTGGCCAGCTTTCTTAGTCTGATAGTGTAGTTCAACTGGGTCATAAGTTTGTCATGAATGACCATGGGATTGGGAAGGCCTTTGTCCATCAAAATTTGAAATTAGGCCATAAATCTGTCAATGGCTACCTACATGTTTTGGCATTTTTCTTCTAAGTTAACCATGAGATTTATTTTAGTAAGGACTTTTTTAACTTCTAGGATAGCTTCAGTCGTATCCTTTATATTAATCCTATTTAGCTCATGCCTATTATTACTATTCAGGAAT
Organism: Pinus taeda; assembly: GCA_000404065.3. Classification (NCBI taxonomy): domain Eukaryota; kingdom Viridiplantae; phylum Streptophyta; class Pinopsida; order Pinales; family Pinaceae; genus Pinus; species Pinus taeda. The sequence continues at coordinate 40,992 of APFE030535935.1, read as the reverse complement.
TGGATGATTTGATTGGCATCCTGAGGCATATCACCCAACTCTTCTTTTACTTTTAGAATTGCTTCAGTGACCACTTTTACCAATTGAGTCTGCTCAAATATAACTTGGATTGATGGCCAAATATAATTGACAGAGTCAATGATATTGGCCCAGAGCATTTGTTTGGTCTGTCCTAGTGGCTATTGCAGAGTTAAATATTGTTCTAGGACTTTTATCTTCTCACCCACCCTTAGGGCTTTCTGTTCTTCTTCTTTCTGCTATATTTTGGCAAGATTGCAGTTAGTTTCTAAGCTTTCCACCTTTTCCTTTAATCTCTTGAGCTCATTTTCCTTGATTGAAATTTCCTCCATGCCCTTAACTAGCTCTGTTGTTTTTTCTATTGAAGTATCTGCTGTTGGAGACTCAGTTGTGACTGACAATGCTGTGGAAGGTGAAGTTGTTGGTGCCAATGAAGCTGCCAAAGTAGAAGGAACTACTTTTGTTGTTGTGGGAATGGAAGTTGTGGAAGTAGTGGCCAGTTCACTCTACTAAATGAATGTGTCCAATTCTTTCTTTGTTTCTTTTAATTGGTCATTTAGCTTTAGGACCAAGTCCATAAGCTCTTCTTCTCCTTTTTGTGTTTGTAGGACTTCTGCTATTTTTGGATGATGCAATGGTGGAAGTTTGAGTTGTTTTTTTGAAGCACCTATGTCGTCGTTCTTCTTCTTTATCAAATCTTCAGTGGCTTTTACATCTTTGGGATCGTGTCCCAACTCAATGATTAAGTCCTCTAAGGACTTGATTCTCGTGTCTTTTGCCTATGTAGAGGCCTTCTCCAATTGGAATTGAGCTAATATATTATTAAGGGAATTTTGTAATTGGTGGGCTACAATGGCTTTCCCTGTCAAGGTGTAGTAAAGCATCTCCCCTGTTTGTTTGTGCAACTCAATCTGGTCAATAGGATGTATGTCCTTTACTAGTACTTTAAAATCTATCTATGTAAAATTTGTTGTTGTCCTTGGTTGTTGAATGTTGGCCTTCATGAAGGTCATTTGTATTTTGCCTTCCTTCACATCATAGGCTGACATAAGCCTCATCTGATTGGTAGGTTCCATCTTTAGCTATTGTGCATAAGTTTTGGCTTTTAGCCTCTTGTTCCTGGCCTTTATGTCCTTGTATCTTTCCCTGATATCTTGGTCCCTATCAGCTGGCATCCTAAATGAGGACATTTTAACTCTCTGTCATCTTTCCAACATCTGATTATGAGATGTGGAAGGTCTTAGTGTGCCTAGAGAAGGAGTAGCAGGCCTACTTCCTTCCCTTTCTATGTTGGTGGCTCCTACTATTTCTTCTGTGAATTCTTGCTCAGCGAAAGGAGTTAATATTTGCCTTTTGACTAAGCCGGTCTCTGCATATGATTGTGTGGTTTCTCCGGGTGAGGTGGTGGCCTCTTCTCTGCTTCTTTTGAGGCTTTTCTCCTCATTTATAGGAGTCTACATGACTGGAGGAGCACTCATACTAGGCCCTGCTATTCCTATTTGAGCAGGTCTTTTGATATGTCTGGTTGTTCTAATTATTCTTGCACTTTAGGTTCTTCATCTGTTTGTTGTTCACTGTGTGCATGTGATTCTCATTGTGCTTGAAATTCTCCTGAAACCTACAGGAAACAACCTTCGTCAAGTCCTTTCTCTAGATCAATTAGTACATCCTCAACAACAATTTCAGTGATATCTCTATCCACTAGAGTATTCTCCACCCATTCCAATTGATTTGCATATTTTTCTATTTCTAGGATTCTGTGGTGAATGTAAGGAGACATTTTATTTTTTTGTCTTCTGTTGCAAATGAAGTCCAAGGGATCATATCTCCAGAAAAAGCTTTGTTTCAGTTTAAGTTTCTGCAAGATTTCCTCTGCCTCTTTCCTAGCTTCCTGGCTATTACACACAAAGGGGCCTAGATCTTTGATTCTAAGCTGGGCCTTCTTTTTGGCCTTAACAAAATGTACCTCATATGAGTTGATTATATGCCTATAGTACTCTAGAGAAAATAACCTCATTGGGAGGTATTTGGTTAACTTATATGGGGCAAACTCACAGCCATAGATCCTAATTTTAGTCTGATTTTGGTACAAGTACCAATCTCCCACTTTGTGTTGTTTTGACAGCTGTAGGACTCTCCTGATGTCTGAAGTAATTCTTGGAGGAGGAATTCCTAATAGTATGGTTACTACAAGATGGAAAAAAAGGTCTATGAAGTATGTGTATGGATATGGTGATTCAAATTTGTGGATCGAAGGAGTCCAGAAGACTATTGACCTAGGGTGACCTTTAGTATCAAGATTTTGAAAAATGAAGGGGAACTTGTCAGCTTGGTAATATAGAAAAAGATGGTACAAAACTGAGGAATACATAAAGACTCGTTCATTATTCATTCTCAAGAATTAATCATGCATTTTGTCTGCTATTAATTTGGCATAATCATAAATGATGGCAGGGGACTATCCTGGAGTGAAGATAGAGATGAAGGCTAAAATTATTTCATCTATGTATTCAATGGTAGAATAGCCTAAGATAGTACATATCATCGACACAATTATCTGACGAAATTTAGAAAATATGGTCCACATATATGGGGGAGGATAATTTGGAATATGTTTCTCTTCCACAATAAAAGTCTAGAATATTTCAACAAGTGTGGCAGTGGTAATCTTGGGGAGTTTTCTTAGTAGGTTTCCAATGGAAATAGGGGTCACATTTTTTCCTGGTTGCAACTGCACGATTTCGTTGATTAATTCAGTAGTAATGGTGAAAAGTATGGTATGGTCAAGAGACATCACTACTCTTTGGCTGGGAATGTAGTTGGCATGGCAATAATGGACAATTTCTGGAAAGATATGCACTTGGGTAAATTGATACTCGGGTAAATTAGACTCCCAGAGACCTATTTTATCTGCATGGTTTAGGTATTGGTCTTTGTATCGGCAACATAATTTAAGTGGGGATTCATGGACAGAGGTGTCCTTGATTTGGAAGTCTTTGTCCACCAAAGGAAGATGGTCTAAATCTAGATGGGGAGTTGAAACTAGTCGGACATCAATAGCAATTGGAGCAGCCATTCATAGTTCTTGTGGATTTTAGAATGGGGAAAAGGGGTTTTTTCAGTCAATTAGGGCAATTGGATTCTAATTCAAAGTATTCTTGGGTCTTTATGTAGTTCTTTCACTAAATTTCTTACTAATTCTAACCAATGCAAGTAACTAGTTCAGAACTGAAACAAGGTTTCCAGTGAATTTGGATAAAATACCTAGAATTTTGGGTATATTGACTCTGAACAGGTTGACGAGCGACTGTGCACGGTTGCAGAAAGTTTGTGTGAACTGGAGGGTGGATTGTGAGTTCAATGGCTTATTCAGGTTGGCGACTAGACGTAGGTTAGTGGTTGGACGTTGTGCAATTATGTGCATGAAGGTCTCGAACTTTAGTTTCATGATGAAACAAAATTATGGGGTTTTTGGCTTTATTAACAAAGTCAACATTTGGTGGGTGTTTGGGGAATAGTGGTACTTTTGGCAGTTAGTGGGGAGATGTGATAGTTTTCCATTTAGTGGGCAACGGTAAGCGGGTTTTTTTGCACTGTTTATGAGCATTGGGTGGTTTTGGGGAGAGGCCGCCCGATTCCACTCATCGGGTGCCACATCGCATCGGGGCCTAAGGGAAAACAACCCATTTCGGAGAGGTAAATTTCGAGTTTCGGGCTCGTGAGAAATCAACGTGGGTCGTTGGATTTGAAGAGGGAAGATTGGGTGGCGATCGGTTGATGAAAATATATGGACAGTAGTGGGGGGCCTGGTGGGCAATTAACTCGGTGGTTTCAGATTTAATATGGGATTAGGGTGAGATTAATGTATTGGGCCTGATTTCATTGGGAAAGAATTTGACTTTTAATTAATCGCTGATAGATTAATTAATTCATTTGTTGGGTTCAGGTATTTATAAAGTATATATTTCAACTTCAAGGATGGGGTATTAATATTTAAAGGGATTTATTAAATACCTAGGGGAAAAGGGTTATTTTTCGGGAATTAATATATAAATATATTAAAAGTTAATATGAACATCGCGAAGAATGGATTTAGCACTAAGTATAATGTGCTTTTGTAATTTATTTGCTTTTCATAAACACATGATAACTTATGCTAAATGTTATTTTTGTGGGTTTTTTTAGAAATGCGTTTACTTGGGGGTAATGTCTTTTCCTTAGGAAAAATGGTGTTTCACCTTAGGAAAAGGGATTTATTTGGGAAAATGAGGGAGGATAAAGGGGGGTAATGTTTGTGGGGCAAATTTTAGTACTTAGGACCTATAAGTAAATGGGCCTAGGGTCCAGTCCCTCCAGAAGTCAGAGAAATGCTCTGAGCCCCTTTGACTTTAAGATTTTGGGTACTTGAAACTTATTTTGGGAAATTAGTTAAGTGAAAGGTGTAATGAGTGAGGTAAAATTGATCAATTTTACTTTGTGAACTTTATGTCAGTCCAATTTCTCATCCATACTTAGAATTTTTATGATGAGGGTAACAAATATGCTTCTGTCTAACAATCATCACAATTTTTCAACCTTTCTACTACTTACCCATCTACTCATCCTACCATTTTTACTTCTCTTTATTAGGGTGCACTTAAGCTGCAAACCCTTATCAAAATAATTTTTCTTTTCTTTTACAATAGTAATCTAACTAAGTCTAACGTTATTACACCCAAGGGATCAGATCAAACAGTTCAACTCCTTTAATTCACTCTACCTAATCTACTTTTCCTGGTCTTTTTATTTGGGGTTCATTTTTCCATCTTTTGTTACCTTTTCTATTCCTTTTGTCGTTTGATTTTTATTTTATGGAATACCCTCTTTACATTTTTTTAATTTTTTGAATATGGAAAAAATTTGTAGAAAGAAAAGGTATGTACATATTACATTAAAAAATTATGACTCCTATTGGTAATAGCAACATAACAGTAGCTCCACTTGGGGATGACATTTCCTCGTGAAATGTAAAAAACTTGTAGATCAATGACCTTCTAAATCGTTGTGATCTTTCTCTATAACTTTTCCCTTTCACTTTCTGCATTATTTCTATTTATGACAGTGAAACTTTTGAAGCTTAGGTCCTTCTCTTCTGGGTTCAACTCCAAAAATTACCATCCAATCAACTCTAAACTTTTGAAAAATAGAATATGTATAAGTGATTAGTGAAATTAGTAACTAGGTTCTATGTAGTGCTTAAGCATTCGACCATTAACCAGTCCTCCTTCTTCTTCTCTTCCCATCCAAATCTCTGAGGGAAAAATCATTATTACCCCTAAAATCATAAATGATATATGGGACTTTCCATAGGAAGTCAAACTTCCCATGTTTACCTTTATCCTTTCTTATTGAATCCCATTTCAACAGTTTCTCCCCTAGATAGAAATCTTTTTCCTTGGTCCTTTTATCAAAAGCATTCTTGATCCTTTCTTGTACAACCTGAGATCTAATGTATGCTTATTCCCTGGTCTGTTGTAAGTGAATTTTCTGGTTGATTCGTCTTTGGATGTCATTTGGCTCAACCTGCACTTCTTGGAGTATTTTCATCACTGGTGTTCCCAAGGAATATGGGAAAACTATATCAATTCCATAAACTAATTGATAAGGACTTGTACCAATGGATTTCATTATGGTTAGCCTATCTACCCATAAGGCATTCACCAGCTTTTTGTTCCAGGATTTCTTGTTATCCACCAATAATTTTTTAATGATATTGACTAAACTCTTGTTGGAGGACTCGACTAATCCATTCTCTTGAGGATAATACGTTGTGGAATGACCCAGGGTTATATGATACTTATTATAGAAATGAATCATTCTTCTGTGTTTGAAAGTTACTACCTTATCAGTGATGATTTTGGTGGGGCATTCGAATCTAGATAGAATGTTTGCCTCAAGGGAGTTTATTATAACAGTGTCGGTGGCTTGTCTTAAGGGTATGGCTTCTATCCACTTTGTGAAATAATTTGTAGTAGTGAGGATCCATCTATGTTGGGCAGAAGAAGGTGGATGGATTTCACCAATGATGTCAAGACCCCACTATTGAAATGGTGCTTCAACAAATATTGGTTTCAAGGGTAAGGGTAAATTTTTTTTCTTTCCTTCAAAAATCCGACATTTATGACATGAGGTTACAAATTTCTTTACATCAGAAAATAGAGTAGGCCAATAAAAACTAGCTCTTAGAATTTTTTCAATTGTGGTTTTCTAGTAAAGATGTCCCCCACAGTCACCTGCATGAAACTCCTATAATGTTTTGTTATATTTTTCTTTTAATAAAAAGTTAAGAAGGATGCCTTTGTGATTTTTCCAAAATAAAGCATCGTCAATTATGCAAAATTTTAAATATTTGATTTTTAAGAACGTACTTTTAGTCCTAGATAATTCAGGAGGAGCTTGTAGATTTTGTAAAACATATATAATGTCAGCATACCACGGTGATTCAATAAAGGCCTGGCTGATCGGTGGAGTCGCCATCTCCTCTTCATTATCCATTTCTGCAATGAAATTTATGTCTAAGGCTTGACAGTTCGATTCAGCCATGAGCTTGACTAAACCTTGGCCTTTGATCAACTTTATAGGTTTGATTTCTAGGTCATATTCTAATATAGTAGCTATCCAATTCCCTTTTTTTCCATCTGGACCATCCTGTGTTAGGATCTCTTTTACTACAACATTGGGAACATATGCTTTTACATGAGAATATAAAATGTAAACTCTAAAATCTTTGACAGCTTTGACTAAAGCCAAAATTTTCTTTTCCATTATATTATATTTTAAAGGTGCATTTGTTAGGTCTTTTCTAAAGAAGGAAATAGGTTGTTCAAAACCCTAGTCATTCTTCTGCGGTAGGACTATAGAAATTGTGTGTTCCGAGGCAGAATAAAAAATAATGAAATCCTAATCAAACATTGGACTGATCAAAAACTGGTGTTTGTGTTAAGGCTAGTTTAATATCTTCAAAAGACCTTTTAGCCTCAACTGTCCATTTAATAGTCGAATCTTTCTTCAGCATGTTATTTAATAATCTAATTAGTTTTGCTAAGTTAGAAATAATTATTCTTAGAAAGTTTACTTAACCTAAAAAGGCATGTATTTATTTGACGCTCCTAGGATGTTGTATCTATATGATGGCTTCAATTCTTGTAGGATGTATTCGAATACCATCTTTAGAGATTATGTGGCCCAACAATTTTCCCTCTTCCAACCCAAATAAAGATTTTTTTGGATTTAAAGAAATTCCATACTTTCTGCACCTGATGAAGACCTTCCTTAAATGATCTAAGTGTTGTTTATCAGAATTAGAGAATACCGTGATATCATCTAACTATATTACTAGGAAGTCATGGATTTCCTTAGAAAAAGCTATATCCACAGCTCTTTGAAAAGTGGCCCCTGCATTCTTTAATACAAAATGCATCTTCACATACATGAAAGTGCCTAAAGGAGTAGCAAATGTAGTTTTAGCTTGATCATATGGGTGGAATAAAATCATTATTATAACTAGAAAGCCCCTCCAATAATGAGATTTTGGTTGAACCCACTACCCTCTGTAATATGTGATCCATTTTGGGGAGAGGGTAGTTGTCCTTGTGTGAAACTTTATTGAGATTTCTAAGGTCAACACACATTCTAGTCTCACCAGTTTTCTTTCTTGTGGGTACCAAATTTGAAACCCAATCAGAGAATCTAATTGGTGTTGTGATCTTGGCTTCGTATATTCTTCTAATTTCCTTTTCAATAGAAGGAAATACAATAGGATTGATTCTTCTAAGCTTCTGTCTAAAAGTTTTTTGGTTTTCTTTTATGGGGATGGTGTGTTGTATTATGCTGGTGCCATAGGACCTTAGGTCCTCATAACTCCAAGCAAAAACATCTTGGAATTCCTTTATAAATTCCATGTACTTCACGTTTTTAGTACGAGGTAAAGGCTTTGAAAGTTTTATCAATTTTGGATCTTCCTCAGTTCGTATGTTACACTCCTCTATGTCAGATCTCAAGGGTTCCATTTTTGGTTTTCTAGGGACATTGTTCGAATCAAACAAGTCTTCGAAAGGAGTTAATCCCTTGGGAAAAAAATTGTCTTTGAGATTTCTGATTTCAGAGTCTTCGTCAATTATCTCATCAATTTCAACTTGCTTTAGGTTTTCTACTTCTAATTCAATGAATTCAGTGGGATGAAACCTATCTATCTCTTCATCTTCTGATCTGTTAATTTCTATTTTACCTGTAGAACAGTGATCTAATGTTATGTCAGTATCTATATTACTATTTACGAATTCCTCATCTAAAGTCGAAAAATTGTTTATTTGTTGGTCATCAGTAAATACTTCACAGTTTCTTCAGTTATCTAGAATAGCAGGTGTATGTCGAACCTCAGCAGTGTACTGATGGTTAGGTTGAAATGGTAACATACAAGTGCTGGAAAAAATTGCAAAAATATGAGCCTACATATTGTGCTTTCATGGGACAATTGCAAGCTTAGTTTCTAGAAAAGTATTTAATATCTCCACAATTGTTCCTCTATAAAAACCTAACCTAGGATCTCTAGTCATGTATATAACCTTGATTTGTTTATAACCAACTCATAATCTCCCATAATAGAAACTCTTATGCCTCCTAACATTTTAACCAATTTGAGACCTAAAAGAAGCGCTTTGTACTCAGCCATGTTGTTAGTGCATTTGAAGTTCAACTTGTAAGCATGAACCTCTGAGTGATCATTCTCTAAATTGTATACCCACACTCTTGCTTCTGCACCTAGTTTCTTCACTGATCCATCAAATTCAAGATTCCATAATATTTCATGTTCATAATTCTTACTATATGGGGGAACAAAAGCTTCATCGTTTGAGGTGTTTTGATTATCTTCTTCATCTAAAAATTCTTGAGTTTGGACAGTTTGATTTTCAATTACAACTACAATTTCTTTTGGCTCTTAAGTAATGATATTTGAAGTATTTTCCTGGTTTGGTTTAGCATTGTACAGAATGAAAGAATCAATGTCAAAATGCATGGAATATAAAGGAAAGTTTTAAGGCCTATCCTGGCTACTCACTACTTACTTCATCAATGTCTCTCTGATAGTTTTTTAGGATGTCCAAAGACTGATATTGTGGCATACGACATGTCAAATTGCAAAGATCCTTGGAGTTTGGCCCTCCATGATCTAGAAAATAGCATGCCATATTTAGGTCGTAGATCAGCAACAACTATGTCCATACGAATGGTCTTAGCAGGGTATTGTACAGGGGAAACACACACGTCTTTTATTAGTCCTAGGCACCTGACTTGAATCAAATGAAAACAAGCCCTTGTAAGGCCTCGGGATATCCAAGTTCAATTTGTCCATAACAGATCTAGGCATTAGATTGTGTGAAGCCCCGGAGTCTAGCATAACATTGTGTAGGATTTTATCATGAATGTTAAGGCTAATGTAAAAGGGTGGTATCCCTCCATCTACTGATTTTCCATTAACATCAGGAACAAAAATGAGCTCAGGCTGATCATCAAATAAGTTAACAGAGTCTTGGTTTTCAACGAAGCTTAAGGATTTTCTTATTTGATATTTGTAAGTTTCATGTTTAATCAACTCTGTTAAGGGGACTGAGATTTTCAATTTAGCCACCTCTACCCCCAAATTGAAAGGCGAAGGGGATTTCTCTATTTTATTGTTTGGAATTTTAAGAGCAGGGTTTGGAGTGGGTTGCTCTCCTTTTTCTGCGTTTGAATTATTTTTTAGTGGATTTCCTAATATAATGTCAGGAGGTTGTTCGACTGTTTCCTTGGAGGGCACTGAAGTGGGAGGTTGCTCATTAGGAGGTTGGTCATTGGCTATATCTACAACGGTGGGACTAGGAGGTTTTTGATTTGGTCTAGAGAGGATTTGGAGAGTTTTAGCAACTAGAATTATTTTAATTTTCCTATGTTGAGTTGGGATGCTTTCTTGTTTTGGTCAAGAGCATCAGTGTTGTTTTTACTCCTCAAGTTGTACTCTTTGTGCACTTCGAAGATAGTAGAATCATACCATTTCTTGTATTCGACTGATTCTCTAGATTGGATCTATAATTGCTGAAGAATGTGTAATTACTTATCATCTTGAGTCAAAAAGACAATTTCCTCATCATTTAATCCCATCAAATTAATTTGTGTGTCTTGTTCAAGCCCTTCTGAATGGGATGTTTTAGCATAGTTTTCTTGAAAAGTAGGCCTAATATTCTGATTAGGCCCATCTTTTCCAGCATTTTGATTTTGGTTTTTTCTAAAGTTTGGATTCCTTACTGGAGGTGCCTGTTGATTATCCCAGTGAGGCTTCCTTTCAATGTTTTCTATCCCAGCCTTTAGTTTTTCCATTCCTTTGGCTAGGGCATCTATTTTAAGGTCATAGGGTGAGGCTTCATCTTTCAGGGGTGTTCTTCTTTCAGTCCTAACCATAGCTCTTTTTGCTAGCAAATTAGCTTCTACACTAACTACTACAACCTGCATATCTTCTAGAGTTGGTGGATTTCTCTCATTAAGTTGAAATGCCATATCAGTGTCAAACTCGTCAAGAAACTTTATCACAACTAAACCAAGTGGGGGTATAAGATTGATAGGTATTGCATTGTATATATTGTTAAATCTAGTACAGTAATCCTGGACTGTTTTGTTTGGTGCTCTCCTGATGTTTTCATATGCTGAAAGAATCTGCAAAGGGTTATTTTTCTTTTCCCATCTACTTAGAAATTGTTGATAAAATACTTCTAAACTATATATACTATTAGTAGTTAAAGATCAAAACCATGTTCTTACATCACCAGTTAGAGTCTCAGCAAAAAGTCTCATTTGGACATCTCCAATATCAATTTCAAGTAATTCAAAATAATTTTTCATCTTGCTTATACGTTGGTGTGCTGTATATGGTCCTATGTCATCAAATTGGACAAATTTTCTCTAGTAGTCTTGTGGCATGACACCTTGTAGAGTAGGCATTAGTAGAGGGTCATATCTATTTTCCATGGCTCTGAGTTGGGTAGGACTAAGAACTAGAGTTGGGGTATCAGGGAATGATACAAAGGTTGATGGAGAACTGGGAGGGATAGGTGTCTGATAGGTAATGATAGGTCGGTGGGGAAGTGAAGGTATAAATGGAGGTGATGAATGAAATTCGGAGATGGAAGGGAACAATGACGAACTAAGGGAGGTTGATACTGGTTCAGAAAGCTTAGGGATCCTGGCAGTAGTAAGGGATGATTGAAGGGAATCTAAAATATATTGATCAATTGACAAGTTTTCCCTTTGGACTTCAAGATCTGCAATAACCTCTGGATCTAGAACTTTGTCGTCAAGTGCACTTTCAGAATTGGTTCTAAATATGAAAAGGTCAAGTGACGTGACAAAAGGGAGGTCTATAAGAACAACCACTCATCAAGACAAGAATCTTCTTTGATTGAAGGTATTGGGCTTACTGAACTTTCTTTTCTTCCAAATATTCTCGAAATCAATTCGGGATTATCAAGCACTAGGACAGGATTTGGACTGGGATTGGCCCTAGTATAGTGAGTCATCCTTGAAGCCGGATTTTAAGCTTCTTCTAATTATTTCTTCTTTTGTGAAATTTTATAAATAACTTCTAATAAACCCTTCAAAAGGCTTGAAATAAAAATTTGAAATTTCTCAAAGTTTTATAAAGACTGAGGGTTTTATGTCCCCAGCTGAATTGCCAATATGTTATCAGTTAGAAGTCTTCCCTAGAAGCTATAAAAAGAAGGAATAATATGAGGTAACCAGAAACCTAATCTTTTAGACTTGCATTCTAGCCAACCTAGTTCTAGAGAGGGCTCTCTCTTTATAAGTTAACTTTGTTTTTGTTGGGATTTTAGGCTAGTTCTTAGTGTTCATAAGGTGTTTATTTTGGTTTGGTGGTGGAATCCTAGGAACAGATGGCCAGAGCAAGGCCTCCAAGCCATTGGGCTATGGAGTCAATCAAAGGATTGCTTAACTAGACTAGATCACTAAACGGAGTGCTCACAGGACAAGCTAGCAAAGCAGAAAACAAATCTCAAGATCAGTGGATGAGGTAGTCCTAACCAGGGTGAAAGGGCAATGGAGAATCCTTAGACTAGGATCAAGATGAAGAAAAGGAGGTGATCATGAGAAAATGGCAACTAAGAATCCTTTACTATAGACTAAGGGGAAAAACTATGGAAGTAAGTGAGCATTTGAAAATTCCCTAACTAAGATAGTGTAACAGAAAACATTAAGAAATTAAATAGTCAAGTCAAAGAGCATTAAACCTAGTTCTGAAATATCGTCCTAGTTTGCCCTTTAGATTTCATAGAAACACATATGATTATTAATAAACATAAATAAAAACAATAATACACATGAGAGAAAATACTTATTTGGTTTCCGCTTTATACAAGAATCCTGTGAAATGTCTTTACTTTATTCCCTAATCCAACAAGCCAATCCAATCTTGATACAATAGAACTTTAACTTGAGAGGAAAATGTCTACAGAAATGTCTTTGAAACCACATTAAATACTTCGAATGTGAAGCATTTATACAAAAATATTTACAATATATCTTAAAACAATATGATAATTAATCTAGGAAATCAAAATATCTTCAAGCATGAATATAAGGACAGAAGGAAAATTGCATCATGTTGTCCCTTTTATTGTGATAGTGGTGGCTATTTGTAGTTCGAATTTGAGCTCTTCAAGTTGGTTGATATTTGTACGATGGAATCATTTTTGTCTTTAATATTTTACTGATACTCTATGACCTACTACTCTTTGACACTATTTATCTGTCCTTTCACCTGCCTTCAAATTTACTGTGGTAACTTAGAGTAAATTTGTCATATTTTCCCACCATTCATCCTCAGGTAATTTTTCTTTTAACATTATTCTATAATTTTCATCAGCCTCTATATATTTTGAAAAAATTGGTTTTGTCACAAACAAGTGTTTCACTTCATGTTCCAAAAAAACAGATTTTCCAAAGTATCGTATAACACTTTCCCAGTTGGCAAGGCCTTGATGCCTGAAGTGATCACTTGTTCCTTTGCCAAATTTCTTAGTCTACCAGTGTAGTCCAATGGGGTCATAAGTTTTTCATGAATTACCCTGGGACTCGGAAGGCCTTTGTCCTTCAAAATTTAAATTTTGGCCATAAATATGTCAATGGCCACCTGGATGTTTTGGCATTTTTCTTCTAAGTTAACCATGAGATTTATTTTAGTAAGGACTTTTTTAACTTCTAGGATATCTTTAGTCCTATTCTCTATAGCAAGATCATTTAGCTCATGCTTGTTTCCACTGTTCAGAAATTGGATGATTTGATTGGAATCCTGAGGCATATCACCCAATTCTTCATTTACATTCAAAATTGCTTCAGTGACCACTTTTACCGATTTAGTCTGCTCAAATGTAAATTGAATTGATGGCCAAATATCATTGATAGAGTCAATGATATTGGCCCAGAGCATTTATTTGGTCTGTCCTAGTGGATTTTGTAGAGTTAAATCTTGTTCTAAGAATATTATCTTCTCACCCATCCTTAGGGCTTTCTGTGCTTCTTATTTCTGCTATAGTTGGGAAATCTTGTAGTCAGTTTCTAAGCTTGTCACCTTTTCCTTTAGTCTCTTCAAGTTAGTTTCCTGGACTGACATCTCCTCCATGGCCTTAACTAGCTCTATTGTCTTTTCTATTGAAGTACCTACTGTTGTAGACTTAGTTGTGACTGGCAATGAGGTGGCAGGTGGATCTGTTGGTGCCAATGAAGCTGCCAATGCAGAAGGAACTATTGTTGTTGCTGTGGGAATGACAATTGTGGAAGTAGTGGCCAATTCACTCTATTTGGACTGGATCAATGTGTCCAATTTTTTCTCTGTTTCTTTTAATTGGTCATTTAGCTTTAGGACCAAGTCCATAAGTTGTTCTTGTCCTTTTTTTTGTTTCCAGTAGTTTTGTGTTTGTGGATGATGCAATGGTAGAATTTTGAGTTGCTTTCTGAAAGCAGTTATGTCATCGTTCTTCTTATTTATCAACTTTTCAGTGGCTTTTACATTTTTGGGATCGTGTCCCAACTCACTGATTAAGTCCTCTAAGGACTTGATTGTGGTGTCTCTTACTAGTGAAGAGGCCTTCCCCAATTGGAACTGAGATGATATATTATTCAGGGTTTTTTGCAATTGGTGGGTTCCGATGGCTTTCCCTATCAAGGTGGAGTAAATCATCTCCCCTGTTCATTTGTGCAACTCAATTTGTTCAATAGGATGTATGTCCTTTGCAAATACTTCAAAATCTATCTTTGTAAAATCTGTTGTTGTCCTTGGTTGTTGAATGTTGGGTTTCATGAAGGTCATTTGCATTTTTCCTTCCTACACATCATAGGCTGAAATAAGCCTTGTCTAATTGGTAGCTACCATCTTTAGGTATTTTTCATAAGTTTGGGCTTTTAGCCTCTCATTCTTGACCTTTATGTCCTTGTATATTTCCCTGATAACTTGGTCCCTGTCAGCTGGCATCCTAAATGAGGACACTTCAACACTCTGTTGTCTTTCCAAAATCTGAGTATGTGATGTGGAAGGTCCTAGTGTGATCCCAAAAGGAGTAGAAGGCCTACTTCCTTCCCTTTCTCGGCTGGTGGCTCCTAGTATTTCCTTTGTGAATTCTTTCTCAAATAAAGGATTTAATCTTTTCCTTTTGACTAGGCTGGTCTCTGCATATGCCTGTGTGGTTGCTCTGCCTGAGGTGGTGGCCTCTTCTCTACTTCTTTTGAGGTTTTTCTCCTCATTTAGAGGAGTCTACATGACTGGAGGAGTACTCATACTAGTCTCTGCTATTCCTGTTTGAACAGGCTCTTTTGGTATCTCTGGTTGTTCTTATTCTTCTTGCACTTGAGATTCTTCTTCTATTTGTTGTTCCTGTGTGCCTCTGATTATCCTTGTGCTTGAGACTCTCCCGAAACCTGCAGGAAAGAATGTTCATCAAGCCCTTTCTCTAGATCAATTAGTACCTTCTCAATAGCAATTTCAGTGCTATCTCTGTCCACTAGAGTATTCTCCACCCATTCCAATTCATTTGAATATTTTTCTATTTCTTAGATTCGGTGGTGAGTGTAAGGATCCATTTTATTTTTTTGTCTTCTGCTGCAAATGAGGTCCAAGGGATTATATCTCCACAAGAAGCTCTATTTCAATTTAAGTCTATGTAAGATTTCCTCTGCTTCTTTTCCAGCTTCCTGGCTATTACACATAAAGGGGCCTAGTGGATCTTTGATTCTGAGCTGGGACTCCTTTTTGGCCTTAACAAAATGTACCTCTTCTGAGTTGATTATCTGCCTATAGTACTCCAGAGAAAATAATCTCATTAGGATGTATTTGGGTAACTTATATGGGGCGAACTCATAGCCATATATCCTAATTTCAATGTGATGTTGGTACAAGTACCAATCTCCCACTTTGTGTTGTTTTGACAGCTACAAGACTCTCCTGATATCTGAACTGATCCTTGGAGGAGGACTTCCTAGTAGCATGGTTATTACATGATGTACAAAAAGGTCTATGAAGTGTATGTATGGATATAGAGATTCAAATTTGTGGATCAAACGAGTCCAGAAGACTATTGACCTAGGATGACCTTTAGTATCAAAATTTTGAAGAGTGAAGTGGAACTTGTTAGCATGGTAATATAGAAAAATATGCCACAAAACTGACGAATACTTAAAGACTTGTTCATTATTCGTTCTCAAGAACTGATCATGGATTTTGTCTATTATGAATTTGGCATAATCATAAATGATGGCAGGGGATAGTCTTGGAGTGAAGATAGACATGAAGGGTAAAATGATTTCATCAATGTATTCACAGGTAGTATAGCCTAAGACAGTAGATATCATCGACACAATGTCCCGACCAAGTTTAGAAAATATAGTCCACATGTATGGGGGAGGATCATTTGGAATATGTTTCTCTTCCACAATAAAACTATGGAATATTTCAACAAGTCTGGCAATGGTAACCTTGGGGAATTTTTCTAGTAGGTCTCCAATGGAAATAGGGATCAGATTTTGTCCTCGTTGCAGCTGCAGCATTTTGTTGATTGATTCAGCAGTAATGGTGAAAAGTATGGTATGATAAGGAGACATCACTGCTCTTTGGCAGGGAATGTAGTTGGCATTGAAATAATGGACAATATCTTGAAAGATGTGCACTTGAGGAAATTGATACTTGGGTAAATTAGACTCCCCAAGACCTATTTTATCTGCATGGTTCAAGTATTGGTCTCTATACCAACAATATAATTTAAGTGGAGATTCATGGACAGAGGTGTCTTTGGTTTGGACATATTTTTCCGCCAAAGGGAGATGGTCTAAATCTAGATGGGGAGATGAAACCGATTGGACATCCATGGCAATTAGAGTGGCCATTCTTAGTTCTTGTGGATTTAAGAATAGGGAAAAAGGGTTTTTCACTTAATTAGGGCAACTGGGTTCTAACGCAGAGTATTCTCCGGTCACTATGTGGTTCTTTCACTAAATTAATTATTAATTCTAAGCAATACAAGTAAATGGTTCATAATCGAGACAAGGTTTCCAGTGAATTTGGATAAAATACCTGGAATTTTGCGAATATTGACTCTCAACAGGTTGACAGGCGACTCTGCACGGTTGTAGAAAGTTTGTGTGAACTAGAGGGTGGATTGTGAGTTCAATGGCTTCTTCAGGTTAGTGACTGGATGTAGGTTGGTGTTTGGACATTGTGTAGTTGTGTGCATGAAGGTTTGGAACTTTAGTTTCACGATGAAACAAAATTATGGGCTTTTTGGCTTTATTGACAAAGTCAACATTTGGCAGGTGTTTGGGGAATAGTGGTACTTTTGGTAGTTAGCGGGGTGATGTGATAGTTTGGCGTTTACCAGGCCACAGTAAGCAGGGTTCTTCGTACGCTTATCAATGTTGGGTGGTCTTGGGGGGAGGTCACCCAATTCCACTCATTGGATGCCACATCGCATCAAGGGCCCAGCGGAAAACAACCCATTTCAGGCGGGTAACGTTCGAGTTTTGGGCTTGTGCAAAATCAACGTGGGTCATCGGATTTGAAGAGGGAAGATCGGGTGGCGATCGGTCGATGAAAATATACGAACGTTAGTGGGGGTGGGGCGGCGAGAAATTAACTTAGTGGTTTCAGATTTTATATGGGATTAGGGTGAGATTAATGCATCAGGTGTTATTTCATTGGTGGAGGATTTGACTTTTAATTAATCACTAATCGATTAATTAATTCATTTGTCGAGTTCACGTATTTATAAAGTTTATATTTCAACATCAAGAATAGGGTATTAATATTTAAAGGGACTTATTAAATAAATAGGGGAAAAGGGTTATTTTTCAGGAATTAATATATAAATAAAATTAAAAGTTAATATGAACATTGCGAAGAATGTATTTAGTCCTAAGTATAATGTGTTTTTGTAATTTATTTACTTTTCATAAACATATTATAACTTATGCTAGATGTTATTTTCGTGCATTTTTCGGGAAAGGGGTTTACTTGTGAGTAATGGATTTTGCTTAGGAAAAATGGTGTTTCACCTTAGGAAAAGGGACTTATATGGGAAAATGAGGGAGAATGAAGGTGGGTAATGTTTGTAGGAGGAATTTTAGTAATTAGGACCTATAAGTCATTGCGCCAAGGGTCCGGTCCCTCCAAAAGTCAGAGAAATTCTCTGGGCCCCTTGACTTTAAGATTTTGGGTACTTAAAACTTATTTTTGGAAATTACTTAAGTGAAAGGTGTAATGAGTGAGGGGAAATTAATCAATTTGGCTTTGTGAACTTTATGCCAGTCCAATTTCTCATCCATAGTTGGAATTTTCATGATGAGGGTAATAAATATGCTTTTGATTTAATTACCGGAGAATCCACAGTAAGAACACTTTTTTGCCAACGTTTCAAATCCCAACCGAGATCCATCTTCAGGACCAAATGAATGCTTGATAGATGAAGAGCTGATTTAGAGGTATAAATAGTGAAGAGGAGTGAAAATTAAGAGGGTCAGCTGTCATTTTTTATTTAATGATAGGTCGGCCAATTTTATTTATTTTTATTTAATTATTTCATTTTATTAATTATTATTATTATTATATTTTTTAATTTTTTTTGGTGTGTAGAACTTCATCTGAGGGAGCAATGGTGAGTGCTAGGGTTTACTATTGCAGCGAGCTGATGGTGGTCGCAGCCGGGACTGCTGCAAAGATTGAAGGCGATCCAGAGTCTGGAGATACGGTGAGCGTCATTATTCACGTTGTCCTCTCCGTGGAATGGCGCAGTCAAGGGCCTCAAACCCGTCCAGATCACTACGACAAAGCATCTGTGGAGTTATCTGCCTCAAGGAGATATGATTTTTTGATTTGGAAACAGCAGGGCATGCCCAGGACCTACGATATTAGAGATCTGCTCAAAAAAGCCAGTCAGATATATGATTTGGGTTCTTTCTCTTATATTCCGATCAAATTGATAGCTGAAAATGCCGAGGGTTTTGATCTGTGCGAACGCCCCTTCTGGCAAAAATTACAACAGGATAAAGCAGTGAGGCGCTCCGTGGTAGTCCACCTCCGTGCATGGTTAAACAAGGAGGCTTTCGGGGTGATGAGAAGCGTGGTGCTCAACCACGACTTTGAACAAAGGCACCACCAAGCCATATTGAACTTAGATACTAGGACGCGTCGATCTCAGAATGCACAGGGCAATGGCAGGGGGGGTCTGCATGATGCACATCTGCTCCCTCTTACAATGAAATGGCCAAATCTTTGCAGATCTAGCCCAGATCTACCAGATCCAGCCAACATGCACGATCCCAAGCAGCAGATCGGTAGCTCCAAGCAAAGATCGAGCAGAGGGTTTGTAGATCTAGACCTGCATAAAGAAATAAGACCCAAAACGAGGCCAGATCTGGAAAATTCAGAGCAGGTAAGAACAACCCGTTTTCAGATATTTATTAAATCCCCTGAGGGGAAAACCCGATTAGTGTGGGTTCATGCAGGAGGCACCATCTCGCAGCTGAAACAACAGATATGGACAGAGATGGGATACCCAGTTCAGATTCAACATCTTGTCAGTGGCAGGTGGTCACTCCAGGACTGTAGAACAATGAAAAGCTATGAGATCAGCCCAGGAACAATCATTGCTTTAAACCTAAGGCTGAGAGGAGGGGCTCTGCCTTAGGGACAGACAAGTTCTTCACGGGGAGGCAAGGGGAAAACAGCGCCCCAGTACCAACCCAAGGGAGGCTTATCCTATAAAAACATTCTTCAAGGCAACATAGACTCAGGGCCCTCGCCAGTCCACGGCAGAAATAATCCCAAGCCATACATTGTAGTTCAATTGGGGCAAACCCCAGCTCTGAATTTTGACTCTACAGGGCTGGATGAATTCGTAAAGTCTTATGAAACGTAGGCCCTAATATGCCGTTTTAACAGTTTTTGGCCTAAACCAATGGATCTATTCCATTGGATCTTCACCAATTGGACCATGGAATGTGACATACATCTATGCTCGAAGGGGTTTTTCATAGTAAGATTCACAACCAAGGAAGCCAGAGATACAGTCATCAGCGCTGGGCCATGGTCTTGGGGAACAACAGGGCTGTTTATGACCCCATGGTTTCCATATTTCGACCCAAACAAAATGACTGTATCCATAGTACCGATTTGGGTGCGCCTATACAACCTTCCCCTTCACTTCTGGAGCGAACAAGTCCTGGAAGGTATTGGGAACAACATAGGGAAATATATTAAAACAGATCTGGAGAGGATTGATGAAAGGATCTACACCTTCGCACGCATTTGTGTGGAAGTGGATCTAAGCAAAGGGTTGCCGGACAACATAAGGCTGATCTACAAACAGAAAAATTGGTTACAGGAATTAGACTATGAAAACACAGCTTTCAGATGTAGGCTCTGTAGGCAGACAGGACACCTGCAAAGCTCATGTCCAGAAGCCAAGAAAGTAAACAACAAAAAGAAGCAGAAAGGGAAGCAGAGGAAAGGATGGCAATTCTCGTCCCCAGACTCAGAGGATAAAGAATCAGAAGCAGAGGAGGAAGAACCCACTGCAGAGAATGTCGGTGTTACTCAAGAAACAAAAACTCAGAAGGATACCACTTCAGTTACAAAGGACTCACAATATCACTCAAATGAAGCGGAGAAGAATTAGGTAGAGATGACAAGTGCGGTCCAAAGCATGGGCAGCACCAAACGGCATCACCAATCAGATACATCAGACTCAGACAAAGAACCAGGCCCACAAAATACAGAAACATAGCTAGTCACTGCTTCGATCGAGGCCACTCAAGGAGAATGGCACAAGGTCAAAAAGAAAAAGGGGAGAAAAACTTGAAGCGTGAGTTTTACTCACTGCCGGAATTCAGTTCTTCTTTCTTTCTCTCTTCTCTCTCTCTCTTTTCTTATTTCTTTGTGCACGTTAGTCTTCTAACGTTGCGTGGGGTACGTCTGCACCCGAGCAATGTGGCTGCTTACGGTATGCTAAATTGCATCTGCTAGTGTAACTTTACATTAATTCATTAATAAAAGATTACCGTTTTTTCCT
>APFE030535935.1:0-19079 GCA_000404065.3 Pinus taeda | reverse complement strand
ACTTATTTAGATTAGAAGGGAGGGCTAAAACTAGGAAGGGTTGGTTACCTTAATTTCTCTGATTAGAGGAAGCCAGTTTCCACTTATCTCTATCCCATTGTCCCTGTTGAGATTATGAGGGTGTTTGATAATCTCAAGAGCTTCTCTGATCTTTCGCTTCTGATGATGCTCCTCCCTAGCGATAATTGAAGCATTTTCCAAACAGATGTGGTGTTTGGTTTTTGTTGAGTGTTCGGCCAGGGTGGAAGTGCGAGACCTTTCATTCTTAATATCAGCTCCATGCTCTTTTAGTCTGGTTTTCAAGGAGCAACTTGTTTCACCGATGTAGCTTTTTCCACATAAGCAATCTATCTTATAGACCCCTTTTAGCTGATGATTATCAATACTATCTTTGACAGATCTCATGCCTTATCTAATGGTTCCAAGGGCAGAGAACTGCGTGCCTATGTTATTCCTCTTTAGGATCTTAGCAATCTTATCTGTAACTCCCTGAATATAAGGTAGAAAAACCCTACCACACTGAGGCTGATCACGGGCCTTAGGTTCATGAGATAACATCCTTTTCTCTGCTTTCCTTATTTCTCTTTTAATCTCGTCATCTTTGTAGCCTAAACCCATAAAGGTTGAGACTAAATCCTTCTTTTCTTCATATATATGATCAGCGTCACAAATTCTAAGGGCCCTGATAGCAAGAGTGTTTAGAACACCAAACTTTTGGGCTGGGTGATGGTGGGACTCAGCGTGGACATAGTTTTCCGTATGAGTTGACTTTCTAAAAACCTTGTGCCCAAGGGAGCCATCATCTTTCCTGATGATGAGAATGTCTAAAAAAAGGATGCTCTTGTTTTCTTCAAGCTCCATAGTAAATTTAATATCTGAGGAGATGGAATTTAGGTGAATAAAAAGTTTTTTATTCACCTAAATTCCATCTCCTCAGATATTAAATTTACTATGGAGCTTGAAGAAAACATGAGCATCCCTTTTTTAGACATTCTCATCATCAGGAAAGATGATGGCTCCCTTGGGCACAAGGTTTTTAGAAAGTCAACTCATACGAAAAACTACCTCCACGCTGAGTCCCACCATCACCCAGCCCAAAAGTTTGGTGTTCTAAACACTCTTGCTATCAGGGCCCTTAGAATTTGTGACGTTGATCTTATATATGAATAAAAGAAGCATTTAGTCTCAACCTTTATGGGTTTAGGCTACAAAGATGACGAGATTAAAAGAGCAATAAGGAAAGCAAAGAAAAGGATGTTATCTCATGAACCTAAGGCCCGTGATCAGCCTCAGTGTGTTAGGGTTTTTCTACCTTATATTCAGGGAGTTACGGATAAGATGCTAAGATCCTAAAGAGGAATAACATAGGCACGCAGTTCTCTGCCCCTGGAAGCATTAGACAAGGCATGAGATCTGTCAAAGACAGTATTGATAATCATCAGCTAAAAGGGGTCTATAAGATAGATTGCTCATGTGGAAAAGGCTAGATTGGTGAAACAGGTTGCTCCTTGGAAACCAGACTAAAAGAGCATGGAGCTGATATTAAGAATGAAATGTCTCTCGTTTCTGCCCTGACAGAACACTCAACAAAAACCAAACACCACATCTATTTGGAAAGCGCTTCAATTATCGCTAGGGAGAAGCATAATCAGAAGCGAAAGATCAGAGAAGCTCTTGAGATTATCAAACACCCTCATAATCTCAATAGGGACAATGGGATAGAGATAAGTGGAAACTGGCTTCCCCTAATCAGAGAAATTAAGGTAACCAACCCTTCCTAGTTTTAGCCCTCCCTTCTAATCTAAATAAGTAAATAAATTAGTAACCTAGGTTTATAAAATTAATAATAATAATAATTTATAATTACTCCAGTAATAACGATTCTTTATATATATATATATATATATTTAAGAACATATTAACAACTATTTAATATTAAAAATTTCATTATTTTATTAACAATTCAATCTTAACTCTAATTATTAATATTAAATTAGTTCTTAAGATTTTTATTAATTTTTTTAAATATTATTAAACTTAATATTTAATCACTAATTACTAATTATACAATATAATTATTTTAATAAAATTAAATATTAATATTAATTCAATGTAATTATGTTAATACTAATTATTATTAACAATAATTATTATTATTATTAGTAATAATTATTATTATTAATATTTACATTTAATATTAATAAGAATTTATTATAAATAGGGGAATCAAATTAAAAATAGGTGAATAACAAGTTTAATATTATGAATTCAAATTATTAGTATTTATCATTAGACTTATAATAATAATTATTATTATTATTCTTATTAATAACAACAATTAATATTAATAATTATTATTCTTATTAATAACATCAATTACTATTAATAATTATTAATAATACTAATTACTAATTAATTATTTAACAATTACTATTATTATTATTATTATTATATTTACATTGGATAGTTAATAACATTAATAATAATTTATTAGAATCTAGAATATTATTTCTTAGTATTAGGTATTATTATATTATTAATAATAAAATTATATTTTGTCTTAGTATTATTATTAATGATAATTCTAAATTATGTAATTACAATTATAATTTATGTTAATAATAATAATAATAATAAGTCTAATTATTTAAGAATACTTTTAATTTAAAAAAAAAATAAATAAATTAAAAATTAATAAAATGAAATAATTAAATAAAAATAAATAATTAAATAAAAATAAATAAAATTGGCTGACCTATCATCAAATAAAAAATGACAGCCGACCCTCTTAATTTTCACTCCTCTTCACTATTTATACCTCTAATAAGCTCTTCTTCTATCAAGCATTCATTTGGTCCTGAAGATGGATCCTGGTTGGGATTTGAAACGTTGGCAAAAAAGTGTTCTTACTGTGGATTCTCCGGTAATTAAATAAATAAAAAAAAAACAATATTTTTAACTAGTATTTATTAATTTTTACAATAAACTATATTTTGTTTATTTATTAATAATTTGTAATATGAATAAGTCTCTCTATATTTATCGTAATTTATCTACCAAATTATTGATTTATTAACTATATGTATTACTATATTTTGTCTTATCATCATCTTCAATAATTAGTTTGAATAAAATTAAACCCAACCATTTAATAAATATTATTATTTAAAATATATTAGTTTCATATTTAAAAAAATTTTTAAAATAATTTTTTTTTTATGAAATCACATTACAAAATTATATTCATTTATGTATATTTATGGTTAGTATGTTTAATCATCAACCATTAATTAATTATTGAAGCAACCATGTAATTTTCAATGCAAGGTGGTATTGAATAGTAGCTACATGTCCCACAACCCTAGAAATGATACGGGGAAGAAGGCATGCATAGGTCATGATGAAAGTTATGAGTCATGACAAGTAGCCTTGGCCATGGTTGGGGTAGGAAACTCAATCGTCAAACCATAAAGATAGCTTCTAAAGGTAAAGGGATAGGAATGGGGATTTGAACCACCAATTGGACCTTTTTATGGGATGCTTTTCGTTTAAGAGAAAGTATGGAGTCCTCTAGATGTTTTTTAGCAATAGATTTGGGTCATAGTGCCATGCAAATTGTTTTGGGGTTAGGGGGGATGGATGGAGATGTGGAACCTAACCCTAAGCCCTAAAGAAAGTCTTTAGAAACCTAGGGACAATAATGTTAGCTCAAACATGGGTTTTCGATCCTAGGACATGGCTATGATGGAAATATGGACTTTCAACCACAAACAAATCTTTTATCCATCTAGGCCAAGAAGAATGCCTTAAAAAACCACACATAGGCTCTTAGAGATGTGTTTGGCTTGTGATTATAGATCCCATGCCACTAAGTGGTTTTCACTAGTACTTATGTCTCTTAGGACCCTAGAAATGATTTACAGAATAATTTAATGCATTAGGTCCTAAAAAAAAATTTGATGTGTCCAAGGTGGCCTTGAACATGATTAGGCAAAGAATCTCAAGCCTTAGACCCAAAATATAGAGATGGGGTTTGAGGGGTGAGAAAGGGAGAGAGAGTTGGAGGGGAGAGATAAAGAGAGACAGATTGAGAAGAAACACGTAGGGATATAGAGATAGATATGGTTTGGGGAGAGAGAGGGAAGAAGAGAGACATAAAGAGAGATGAAGGGAGAGGTATAGAGAGAAATAGTGACGGGGGAGAGAGGGAGAGAGATAATGAAGGAGGGAGGTAGGGAAAGAGAGAGAGAAAGAATGCGAGAGAAATGGAGATAGAGAGATGGAGTGAATGGAGATTTCATTATTTTTGTGACAAACATGAGCTATGTTTTGTCTTCTTCCCTGCAAAGGTTATCGAAATGACCTATACTAGTCACTTTTAAATCCTATAAATAAATTTAATTGGAAAAATTAACACTAGTTTTATTTAAATTTCATAATAAAAAACTCATCTAATCAATTTTGGTGTAGAATGGGAATAGATGTTCACTTTCTGTTGAAAATGCAGCAAGAAAATCTTAGTTTGACTTTGCCTTGGTCAAACTAGAGAAAATTCGAATTTCTATTTCCACATAAATCTTGGAGGTAGTTAACTAAGATGACATGGCACTTGTCACTCAGTTAACTCATTTATTTCTAGTTTTAGAAGCTTGAGTTCAGTTCAATATGTTTGATTGCTAATTTGCAGCAACCTATTTTAGTTAATTTGAGTTATTGTTAGTTTAACTAGTTCTAACTGTCATAAGAACTAGTGGAGGTCAAGTTATGGAAGTGGAACTTCAACCACACTTAGTGATCAACCAATTATCTGATCAATCAACCCAAAATAATTGTTGTATGCAAAGAATTTGAGTTACATAGTTGAGATGGAGATTCTAAAGTGTACTATCAGTTTTAGCATATTCCCATGTGTACAGGTGATGCATGCAGTCACATGAAGGACCCTAGGGAATTTCACAATTCAATAGTGGGAAATTCCTAAATAATAGGGGCCAATTTGTGAGGGAAACATCGCAAGGAAATAAGAGCTTGAGGGGCTTAAAATTGGCTAAATGTTGGTCAGGGTCAGTTAGTTAGGCAAAGGGATAGACTATACACTTTCAGGGTGTGCTTAATATTGAGTAAGCATACATATTCCATCTCTATTATGTGATTAATGAAATATAGAGAGTAAGGGGTTTTGAGTAGTTTCTTTCCCCTAGATAAATATATGTGCATGTGTGTGATGTTTCATTTTGCATGTCTATAATTTGTGTTCTATATGGTGAATTAAATTCCGCAGATAGGTAGAGTAGCTTCAAGTCTTGCGATTCAATAAATTCATGAGAAGCATTGAATCTACACATTAATTTCTACATGGTATCAGAGTTGGAATCACTCTAGTGAAAATATTTTGAATTTTTCATTGCAGGAGATTTAAATTTGAAGATCAATGTTGCAAGTTTGCTCCAAGACTGAGAATATGGTTTTCAATGGAATAAGGCTCAAGTATGCCCTTGAGGGAAGCTTAGATTATGTTGCATGGAAGTACCGCATGGGGGTAGTACTGGAGGATAATCGGTTGAATGAATTCATTGATAATGATATTCTGAAACTAGTTGCATCTGATGCTAAGGATCTAGCAATATGGAAGAAGTGTGTAGCCAAGGTGAGGAGAATCATATTGGAGGGAGTACGATACCATATTTTCTAAAATATCCATGTGAGATAGACACTACATGCAATGTGGAAAGCACTGATAGATTTGGTCCATAATAGTAGTGACCACAAGAAATTGGCACTCAAGGACAAACTTCGAAATATCAAGATGCAGAGGAACGAGACCATTCCACCATACCTAAGCAAGTTCACACAATGTCATTAGGAACTCAGTAAAATTTGTGTTACTATAGAAGCAGATGTTTTGGTGGGCCTATCCCTTCTAGGCCTTCCCAAGAGTTGTCACAACTATTAAGATCCGGTGAATGGGAGGAAGAAACTACCAAATTTGTAATTTTTATGGTCCGATTTGGTACTGGAGGAAATAAGGTGCTTTACCAAAGGCGGGACTTCATCCAATGGTCAGGATGAGGATAATTGTGCCTTGGATGGAAAGGAAAATAATGGGAAAGGGAAGAAATCCCAATCCAAAGCAGAATCTAGTCAAGGGGGGAAGAAGAAATACTTGTCCAGAATGAAGTGCTTTCACTGTCATGAATTTTTTCACTATTCCACGAAGTGTCCACATAAAAATATACGCAAAAAGAGCTCAAGAGGAGCAATAGGTGAAGCTTTGGCTTCACAATTCGAGCTTGATTTTACTCTAATTACATGCATGACCATGACAATGATGGGAAGTGTATGGTACCTTGAAAGCGGTGCCTCATTCCATATGACGGGGAACATATATTTTTTCAGTGATTTGGAGGAGAAGGATCTCCAAATGCACGTCAAGATGGCATATCACGGAAGGTACATTGTGACTCGGATTGGTGGAGTCACCTTTTAGAGGGAGTCGAGCTCCCCTCTCAGTCTTAAGGATGTGATTTTTTTCTGGGTCTAAAGAAGAATCTTATATCTATTCCAGTTTTGGAAGACCGTGGCTAGAATGTGATCTTCAACAAAGGAAAGGAATTCTTGAGACACATAGCAACATGATAGGTGAGTAATATTGAGGTTTGTGTGAAGAATCTCTACAAGCTAGATATGGAGGATTGTGTTGCATTGAGCACAAAGGAAGAGATGGTGCAGAGTCATGATGTGGGTGAACTTTGGCATAAAATACTTGGCCATTTTCATCATGGAACTTTTAAGATCTTGCAACAGATTGCCACAGGCCTCCCCAAAGGAGCACTAGAGAAATAAGATACATGCAAAGGGTGTACCTTAGCAAAGTACACAAAAACCACTTTCCATGATTGGGCATCAAAGAACATGCAGTCCTTGAAAGGATCCACTTTGATGTTTATGGACCTTTCTCGACAACCTCCACTACTAGACACAAATTTTGTCATATTTATTGATGACTTCTCATGAAAGTGTTGGGTCTTCTTCATGCAGAAGAAGGATGAGACTTTCTCTAAGTTATTAGAGTTCAAGGCACTAGTGTAGAAAGAAATGGGCAAGAAGGTGAAGGATCTTAGGAGTGATAATGGAGGTGAGTACATGTCGAATGAGCTTAAAATAATTTGTGCAAAATAAGGAATTTGATGAGTGTTAACAACACCCCACGACCCACAACAGAATGGGGTTGCTGAGTCGAAGAACCATAGCATTATGGGAGTAGCACGGGTGATGTTGCATGACCAAATCCTACCTCTGCAATTGTGGGTTGAAGCATGTGACACAATGGTGTATTTAGAGAATAGGATTCCTCAATGGATTACTGGGATGATCACACCATAGTAGGATTTCTCGGGGAGGAAGCTTGATATGTCACACTTCAATATCTTTGGAGCCTTTGTTTATTTCCATGTCTCCAAAGAGTAAAGGAAGAAGTTAGAGCCTACAAAATAGTTGGGGGTAATTGTGGGTTACAAAAAAAGTCCCCAAAACTACCATTTGTATTTTCCATCCCTCAAAGTGAAAGTTATTTGAAGGGATGTCAAATTTGATTTAGTGTTTCTCAATTCTTTTATTGGTTGAGAATAGAATTGAGAATAGAGTTCGTTGTATATTTATTTCTTTTGGTAATAGATGTTGGATACAAGTCTCTTTAGCAACACACATATCATTTTATATATATTTATATTTATTTTCCCTATTTCATTTCTTCAACACACATAACTTGTTATAGATATTTATATTTTATTTTTCTTTATCTTTGTTTCTTAGCTTTTGAGAAAATCACATTCTATTTTTAAGAAATCTCTTTTATTTTATTTAGTTCATCCTTCCTTTTTTTTTCCTTTTATTATGATTTCCTATTCAACCCTTACACTATTTTGAAGTAATATTATTTTGTTTTAGCAATACTTTTTAGCATTATTGCTACGTTCTTTTCATTCCCTACTATATAATGGGATAGTGGTATAATGAGAATGAGATTTTATAACAATTATCTTAGATGCACTTTTGCATTTAATAAAGTTATGTACATAGATTTTTTTATTTTTATTTTTCATCTAATCATTTTTAGAAACATTCACTCAATCCTATTTTTGTATACCAA
Organism: Pinus taeda; assembly: GCA_000404065.3. Taxonomy (NCBI): domain Eukaryota; kingdom Viridiplantae; phylum Streptophyta; class Pinopsida; order Pinales; family Pinaceae; genus Pinus; species Pinus taeda. The sequence continues at coordinate 10,930 of APFE030535935.1, read as the reverse complement.
TGCTCCCCCAAGCCCCACACACATACTTTTGAGGATGGACTTGAATTTTTTAGCACTTTTAAGAATGGACGCACACTTTTATGAGTCACTTATTTTTTCCAATGTACACCCTTCAATATGGGGATATCAATCTCATTAGAGGATTTATGAGTTACCTCTCATCATTAATGTCTTTAACAAGGTTACATGATAGGAGAAGGAAACCTTGGAATTAGGGCATAGAAGTTACTTGTAAGTAAAACTCCGGAGCTAGTTTAGGATTCAATTAGTTTGTAGTATCAAAAATACCCAATCACCCTCTTGTAATTGTATTTCACTTCCATGTTCATTACCCAATCACCCTCCTCTAACTCTCTTTCACTTCCATGTTCATCAACTTGTTGCTTCATTAGATTTTGCACAATTTCAATATATTCCATAGGAACTATCAAAGTTCTCTTACTCTTCTCCATATGTTCCTATATTTCTTATTACATTAAATGTATATTGCAAAACATATAACATACCAAGAATTCAATATCCATAAAAAGCTTCAAATGGGATAATTTTAGTATGAAAGAGATAATCGAGTCTATGTGCATATGCTTAGAGCTTTTTTGTTCCCAAGGGTGGAAATGAATCATATGGAGCCACCATTATCTTTAGGAAAAGGACAATGATGTGGCATCAAATACTAGGGCATACATAATAAGGACCTTTAAACATTATATGCTAAAGGAATGGTTAAAGTTCTACTTCATTGCACTCTAGATTTCCATTTCTATTAATATTTCATATTTTGTAAACAAAACATAGTAACATTATGTGAATATTTTCTCCTTTTGAAAATGGCCAGGCTAGGCATTGTCTACCTTTTTCATCTCCATTTGACATTTGTCCATCTGTTGTTTTGACATGGGTCAACTTTAACTTAAGAAAAAAAAGAATTAAACATCTTTTTGTAAAAGGGACCATTTTGCTAAATGAAATTTTCTTATATATAAATGAATGTTATAAATAATAATGAGGAACTTATCATGACAAAACTTATTAGAAATTGAATAATCTCAAATTCATAGGAAATTGGTGTGTGGGGAGCCACATGGCACAAACCTAATTTTTTAGATTATTTAACGGACCATTTTGCGAAATAACAATTGCTTACATATAAATGGATGTTATAAATAATAATGAGGAACTTCTCATTGAAAGAACTTATTAGAATTGGAATATTCTCAAATCCCTAGGAAATTGGTGGGTGGGAGCCAGGTGACACAAATATAAATTTTTAAATTTATTAAAAGTCAATATAGCCTAACCAACTCTGTAAAACACTATAGTCGTTGATAAAATTTCCCAAACTATAAATGCATATCATATACTTAGTAGGTACTCCTTCAAATATCACATCAATTAAATAACTCACTTTCATTTAAACTAAATATTTCCATTCAAAAATATTTCCATTTAAAATTTTCACATTTAAATCTTTATAGTAATAAAAACTTGATATCCTTACTTTTTACAATTATATTACATATTTAAATTACTAAGGAATAAGAAATAAATATACATAACTATAATATGACATTGAAAATAAAATATAAATAACCAGAAAGTCATAAAAACTATTACAAGAAAAAGGTTTTTATTTTATTAAAATATAATGAATTATCTTCACCTTGGAATTAGGAAAGGTGCAAGGGTTTTACATAGGTTGATTCTAATACATGCAATCAAATATTTGTTTATATATCATAAATAAAAACTAAATATATTCATTTTTACGATGTGGTTATGGAGCTTCATGTTCAAAATCCATGATACCTATGATGTAGTGGGGAACATACACCTTAAACTAGATTTGATTTAAACAAACCATTTTCAGCATGGGGTTTTACACTATTCGTGATGCTATGTATGACTATATTTTGTCTTTTAATCATCTTCAATAATTAGTTTGAATAAAATTAAATTCAACCATTTTAGTAAATATTATTATTTAAAATATATTAGTTTCATATTTTTAAAATTTTAAAAATAATACAAATTTGTTAAATAATATTACAAAATTATTTATTGATTTATGTATATTTATGGTTAGTATGTTTAATCATCTACCTTAATTATTGAAGCGACGATGTACTTTTCAATGTTGCATTGAGTAGTATCTACATGTCCCACAACCCTAGAAATGATATAAGGAAGAAGGTCATGCATAGGTCATGATGAAAGTTATGAGTCATCCGAAGTAGCCTTGGCCATGGTTGGGGGAGGAAACTCAATCGTCAAACCATAAAGATAGCTTCTAAAGGTAAAGGGACATGAATGGGGATTTGAACCACCAATTGGACCTTTTTATGGGATGCTTTTCCTTTAAGAGAAAGTGTGAAGTCCTCTAGTAGAATCATCGAAAGAAGGTAGGAAGAGAACCGGGGACGCTGAGAGACTTATGCAGAATGAGAGGGAGAATGTGGGTGCTCCTTCAAATCCTTCCAAAACTTAGAAGTGAAGTTTGCATCCCCGTCTAAAACAATATTCTTTGGAACACCATGCAATCTGACCACATATTTGATGAACACCTATGCTACATCACTCACTAAGAATGTAGACTTCACTAGAATGAAGTGCGCTACCTTTTTCAATCTGTCCACCACTACCATGATGGAATCGTGATGTCTCACTGTCCTCGGCAAACGCGTGATAAATTCCATGGAAATGACCTCCCATCTCCACTCTGGAATTGCAATCGGCTGTACGAGTCCACCTGGATGCCTACACTCTACATTTACCCATTGGCAATCAAAATATCTAGCCACAAACTTTGCTACATCCTTCTTCAGATTCCACCCATAATAGAATTTCTTCATTGTGGTTAGCGTCTTCCAATAGCCTAGGTGATCTGAATATGGTTTCACATGAAAACCCTCAAGGTCACCTTCTTGAGCTCACGATTGTCTAGCACATATATCCTATCTCTAAACCTGACCAATCCTCTACTATAAGAAAATAGTCCACATCCTATGCACCTGCATCTATACCTATACTACTGCCTATACTTGTACCTATATTATGTTGCAACCTATGCATAATTTCCATGTACCTGATATCATTTTGACCTACCTGCAAGACCCTATCTTATATATTTGTCCCATAGGAACTCCTAGCTGCTATATGCATTACCTGTATCTGCTTGCTAAGAGAATCTGCGACCCTATTCTCCTTTCCTTTGATGTATTTGATCTCAAAGTTGAAGTCATTGATCGTGGCCAACTATCTAGCCTTCTTGGCATTCAAATTCAACTGGTCAAACAAGTATCTCAACCCATTGTAATTACTCATAAATACAAACCTCATGCCAAGAAGATAGTGCCTCCACATCTTCGACGCATGTATGATCGTTGCCCACTCAAGGTCATGTGTCAGATACTTCTGGTCATGCTCATTATTTCCGTGACTCATATCATACCACCTCTCCATCCTGCATAAGGGCTCCACCAAGTCCTCTCTTGCAAGCATCTGTACATACTAGAGACTCTTTGTTCAGATCCACAATCTTTAATGCTAGTGCATGTGTCAACAACTACTTGAGCTGCTCAAACTGGCCGCTCACTCCTCTATCCATTCAAACTTCTTACCTTTTGTCTACAATGATGTAATAGGATAAGCAATGTGTGAGAAGTTCCTAATGAGCCTCCTATAATAACTTGCCAATCCCATGAAGGATCTCACCTCATCTACATTTCTAGGAGCTTCCCACTCCATGATAACTCTTACCCTTTCTAGATCCATTGCTATGCTCTCCTTAGAGGCAAAATGTCCCAAGTAATGTACCTCAGTCTGAAAGAAACTACACTTTTTTAGTTTAGCATATAGCTAATGCTCTCTCAACAACCTCAACATTGCTGCCAAATTCTTGACATGCTCTTCCTCATTTTAAGAATATACCAATATGTCATCAATGAACACAATAACAAACTTGTCCAAATAAGGATGCAACACACTATTCATCAAACACATAAAGGTAGATGGATCATTATTCAAACCAAATGGAACTACAACAAACCCATAATTCCCATACCTGGTCCAAAGAGTTGTCTTGTAAATGTCATCCTCTTTAATGTGTACCTGATAGTATCCTGATCTAAAATCAATCTTCGAGAACACTACTACTCACATTAGCTGATAAAACAATCCATCAATCCTCGACAACGGATACCTATTCCTGATGGTCATTTTGTCCAACTGCCTATATTCAATACATAATCTGAAAGTGCCATCCTTCTTCTTTTACAAACAATATCGGTGCACCCCAAGGTGATACACTTGGTCTAATGTATCCCTTTTCAAGCATATATTTCAATTTCAACTTTAACTCTACCAACTTAGGTGTGCTCATCCTGTAAGGTGCTTTTGATACTGGAGCTTCCCCTAGCACCAACTCAATAGAAAAGTATACTTCTCTATGAGGTGGAAACTCTGAAATATCTATGGGAAACACACCTTGAAACTGTTGTATAACTGGGTACCTTCTCAAAACATCTGCATCCTCGACTTCCTTACCTTTGTCACTAGAAATATGCACTGGAAATAACACACACCCTTTTCTGTGACTATGCTTTTCCTGCATAGTTGTCACCATCCTAGGTGATGTGGCTTTCTTCTTTCCCTGTAAGACTCCTAGTTCCCCATTGTCATCCAACCACTCAATATCGTTGTGATAACAATCCACCTTGGTCCTATGAAGGTACAACCAATACATGCCCAACAACATATTGTATGATCTCAATGGTAATGCATTAAAATATACTGTGGTATGCATACCATTCAAATCAAATGCACAAGATCTTACGCAATGATGAACTCACTTCTTTGTACTTGTAGCCAACTACACTAACCAAGATTCTACATGCACTTCTTTATTCAAACCACACCTATCCACCAAGTCAGGGCTAACATAGCTATAACTATATCTAGGGTCAACCAAAATAGAAAAAACTTGATCACAAAGCTTACCATCCATCTCAGTGATACATGCCTGATGGTCTGCCTGTATGTTATCCAGTGCTGCATAGATTCAAGAAATGCTCTGACCAACATCCCCAACAATATACGCTTGTTGTACACTATATATATGAGACCTACCACCCTAATTTTGTGGATAAACTTTCTTAAGGTTCTCCTTACTGCATGTCCAACACTCCAACAATCCAGTACAATCACCTCTATTTTACTGCTACTGTGACCGACGTCCCGATCTAGCTACATTAAACTTCTTTTCTGGTGCCACATTTTTTTCTATTCTCCATTCTGAGGCCTTGTTTTTTTTCAGCTACCATTTGCCTTTACCTTTATCGTTCACTTTCCATCCTTGATGAGATTCATCTTTACGCTTTGATGAGATTCATTTTTACTTTTAAGTGTATTTGTATATTCGTGTTTTTTTATTTTTCTTTTCAATAGCTTTTGAAATAAAATATTAATTTTTTGCATAGTTAAAAAAAAAATTCTTTAATATTTTAATGTTAGTCTTTTCTATATATTTATGCAATGATAATTAATATTTCAATGCAGATCAAATAATTGTCACTTAAAAAACAATAATATTAAACATTTGACAAAAAAATACACATTTTCAACATAAATATCATGGAAAAAATACGCATTTTGAGATTTTTTTTTGGTCAAAAATGACATGTTAAATAAATGTTTGTTATGGGAAAATTCTAACAATTTTTTTTAGAAAAATAACAAATTTTTATGAATTTTATGTTAAAAATTAATAGTAATGACAATTTTTTTACAAAAAAAAAAGGTTCACATAAAAATTAAAGAGAAAATCAAATAATACAAATATTGAACATATAACAACAATAATGAAATGCTCATTCTTCTCATAAAATCTCAAAGTCAAAACATTACAAGTAAAATTATTGAATATCTCTCAAAATTGAGCTTGATTTGTAAGCATAACTTAAATTTCATTAAGAATATCCTATAATCCATGTTTAACATCTTCTATACCTTCATTATTTTCCTCTCTACAATATTTTCTTCTTGATTTTCCTCATTGTCCTCTTCTAATGGATATTTCATGTTTGCAAATCTCCCAAAGTGTCCTTTTCCAATCATTCCATATAACAACAGTTGAGGTTCCTTTGCCTTTTTTCCACACATGATTCATTAAAATATATTTTCCTCAAACCCACTTCTTGCATTGCATCTGCAAGAAATTGAAGAGCATTAATTTTTTGTTGAATAAAATTGCATTGTAGTGAGTGTTTTTCACTCGCAATGCAATTTCTTCCTTTTTGTGGGAAACATGCTAGTGTTGGGCCTAATCATCAAACACAAAAGAAATAAGTAATTAAATTAGTATAAGCACATAAAAAATAAAAAATAAAATATTAAATTCAATTTTTTATAATAAAACTTACCTGAACACGAAAATAAATCCAAAATACAATCTCCTTCATTTGAGCATAAATCTATAAGATAGTTATCAATGCTCGCAAATTTTGATAAATGTAAACTATCTCTCCTTTTTCATCTTTGTCCTCATATGTTAACTTTCTTACGACAACACTAAGGACTAGTACTTGGCTATAACGCTTTCCATCTACTCGATTTAGAAGAATAGGTTTATAGCTATTTCATTTTGACCAACATTCAACATGGATGATCTCACAATCACTTATAATTGGTTGTTCTCTAGAAGAAATATGATTTGACTTTTTCCTATAACATGACATAGTAAAAGTTTAATAAAATTGTACATAATTTTTATTTTAACATTAATCAAATATACAATTTCAATGTCTTACCATGTAAGTTACATCCTTGAGTTTTCTTTTTCCTTGAAGCTTGTTAATAACATTGCAAATTGTGTGTAATAATGAAATGTCACAAATCTCCAAACTGGTGATGTTGTGACTTCTTGAGAGCCCGTAACCACTTTATTAAAAGATTGATAAATATAAGCCTCACTATCATATCCAATGTCTGGGAAATTCAAACCATGAGAAATATATGCAATAACCAGGGCATATTCCCTTTTAGGTATGTGTATTGCAATGTCTTCACAATCACCTTGTATTATTTGATATTGGATAGTGTCCAGCCCATTCCAAATGAAATGAGTAAGAGAAGGATCAAGTTCAACATTTCTAAGATGTTGTTCTCTCAGCCTTTCCAAATTCATTTTATCAATAAATATTTTGAAAGTATTTGGTACTCCACCTGCATCCTTCTTGGACATCTTTAATGAATTAAACAAATATGAGTATAAGTAATAGAATAAAATAAAATTGCATATGAATAAAATGAATGTAAAAATCAACGTACAATTTTGAATGCAAGATAAAAATTTTAAAGTGTTGTTGTAGAACTTGATTCTGTGTAGCTACGTACAACATCATCCCAACTCTCTTCATTCAACATTCTAAGTATATGTTCTTATATCTTCATATAAATTTTATCAATGAATAAATAAAATAAAAATTGTTGATATAGTGATATATATAACAAATACTACCAACAAGAACATCTTATATTTAAATGAAAATTATAATCCAAGAAAAAGTAAAAATAATTCAACAAAATTACTTTTGAAATTCTGAGCACATTTCGTCCAATGACAATTCACCTAACTTCACACGACATAGTATTGATTTGAATAGTTTGTCATCCTTCACTCTTTGCAACGTTCTCCAAGATGTGATAGTCATATCACTTGGAAGTTGTTTCATTTCAGGACTTTTCATACTGTTGGTACATATTATGGATCTAGACATTTTAACCTTCTAATTTTTTATGGCAATATCCTCCCACGTGTCAAAAATCTCATCAATCAATTCCCATATCTCCCCATTTCTAAATGCTAATTGGAAAATGTTATCCATGCCTATGAATAATTTTGAATTTACTTTGCCACCTTTTGAATTGATTTTTTCCTCAATTGGATAACCTGTTTCCATATAACATTCATTCCGAAAACTTGAACTGACTTTTGTCTTATCCCCACCACATTTTTCTACAAAAACATAGTTACTGATCAAATGAGAACTATTACCTCAAAATGTGTACTCGAGCCCAAAAATCCCAAAACAAATGAAAAAACAACCCAAAAATAAAAAGCGTTGATCCTGCATCACCATTTTTTTTCAAAGTAAATTTTCAATATTTTTTAACAATAACAGTGAAAAACAATAAAAGCCATTTTGTTCGGTGCAAAAAACACCTTGAAATTGAAAAGTGTTGATGCCAAAATAACATCTTTTTTTAGGGTACATTTTCAACATTTTTTAATAATGACGTTAAAAACAAAATATCATGACTCTCAAAAACTTTAAATTTACAACAATTTTCAAGCATGACATTAACAATAAATATCATGTCTTTGAAAAGCCTTAAAATTCCAACGATTTTTAAGCATGGCAATAAATTTAAAATATCACTTCTTTAAAAAAACATAAAATTCCAGCAATTTTGAAGCATGGTACTAAGAAAAAATATTGATAAATGTTTTCAACTATAACATTAAAGATAAAATATTATGACTTAGAAAAGCATTAAAATCTTGACAATTTTTCAACCATGGAATTAAAACTAAAGATTAAGACTACAAATCAATCTTAAGTTTTCAAAATATTTCAAGCATGACATTATGGAAAAAAATTATGACTAAAAAAACTTTAAAAATGAACAATTGAATGAATGAGTTATTATACCAAGAGTAATTTTTTTTAAATGCTAAATGTATAGCGATTTTAAAAATTTAGCATAAGACAACTTGATACATTGCAAAAGAAAAAAAAAATCAACTATCAAATCGACACATGGTGTAGTTGAGCTCAACCCATTGTAATGAAAACTTAAAGACCAACCATGAAATTAACACGTTGTGGGGTGGACTTGATTCATTATAACGAAAATTTTAAAATCAACTATCAAATTGCACATAATGGGATCAGGTTGCTAGACAAGCATCAACACAGACCCTACAAAATAATATATATATATATATATATATATATATATATATATATATATATATATATATATATATATATATATAAGAAAGAAACATAAGAAAACAAAAATTCAAATATTGAAAAAAATAAAAATAAAAATAAAAAATAAAAAAATAAAAATAAAAACTAAAAAAATTGTAAAAATAAAATCAAATTAAAAATAAATTAATAATAAGTAAATAAAAAATCAAATACAAAAACATGAAAAAAATCAAATACAAAAAATATATAATAATGACATAAATTTTTTTATAAAATGTAAAACAATTAACCATACCATGTAAAAAAAAAGAAAAAAAAGAGAGTAGAATAAAACCAAAACCAAATAAAAAAATAAAAATTACAAATTGCAAAAATAAAATACAACATTAAAAAAAAAACAAATTCCCCGCCCACCTCGAGGCCCAACCAGGTGGGGGTGGTAAGGGGACATTTCAGGACAAAATATCAATTAAATATCATAAAATATATAAAACTAAAAATAAAAAACAATATTAAACCATAAAAATGTGAAAAAGAAAAAAAAATCAGAATTAACTTGTGGAAACTGAAAAATTTAATAAGAACAAAAAATAATTAAAACAAAAAATAAATTAACGATAGGAAAAAAGGCAGAAAAAATAAGAAGTATATAATTAATTTAAGAAAAAAAAGAAAAAAGTTTTTTTAAAGTTAAAAATAAAAAAATAAAAAAATAAAAATTTCATTTAAAAAAAATGTTAAATTAATTACCAAAAAGTCAATTAAAAAAAAAATATTTTAATTAATCTCTCTCTTCTCTCTCGCTATATATATATATATATTTATATATATTTATATATATATTATATATTATTATATATTTATATATATGTTCCCAACGAAATAATACTTACAGCCAAAAGAACTTAATATTTGATAAAAATAAAAATGATCTCTTTCTAAATGAATTAAAAACGTATTTGCTTCCTTTATCTAGTATAGACAACATAGAAGACCTCTATCATAATTTTACTACAACCCTCTTATATTCTATTAACAACTTCTCAATTGAAGTTTCATATAATAAAAGAAATAGCAAAACCAATCCATGGTATGACAAAGATTGTAAAAGTACGAGGAGAGCAATTAAGGAAGTGGTTGACGAATCTCTTAAAATGGACAAGATAAAAATATACAAAGCCCTAACTAAAAGGAAAAAGAGGCAGTACATCCGTCAAAGACAAGAGAATCTCTTACACCTCTTTAAGGTAGCTCCTAAGAAATTTTGGAGGCAAATTTTGACTAGGAAGACTAAAGATAATAATAAAATTTCTCTTCACGATTGGAATTCCTATCTTAGAAAGCTTTATGAATCTCCAAATGTCATGGATAATTTGGAAACCCTGCTCACAACGAAATAAGTTTTCTCTTTAGAAGACATTAAGTTTGGGGTTAACCGCTTCACTAATGGGAAAGCTAAGGACATTGAAGGTTACCAGGTGGAAATCTTAAAAGTTGGAGGTCCTGTCGTCATCCCCCACATCCACAAGCTTTTCAATCAAGCAGTCAAGCAAGGGTTCCCTACACCTTGGACTGCAAGCCTCATTATCCCTATTTTTAAAAGTGGGGATATAAATAACCCCTCTAATTATTGAAAAATTATGATCAGCCCTCTCTTAGCCAAGTTATATGGTAGTATTTTGGAAAAGAAGTTAAGCATATGGATTGAAAGTGAAGGTAAGCAGGCTAAAGGCCAAGCAGGTTTCAGAAGGCATCACTCAACAACGGACCACCTCGTTACGCTTAGGATGATTGCGGAGGAATGTCGTAGTGATAAATCCAATTTATTTTGTTGCTTTGTGGACTTTAGAAAGGCTTTCGATACGGTTCCTAGATACAACCTTTGGAATAGATTAGAAGAGCTAAAGGTTCCTCTCGAGTTGAGAGCTATCGCTATA
>APFE030535930.1:17988-53115 GCA_000404065.3 Pinus taeda | reverse complement strand
TGAAATGGTTTGATGTAGCCTTGAGAGTTTGTCTATCTCAGCCTAGGTGAATTCCAAGCGCTAACATATTGGTGACCATACTGGGGAGAACATTCGACTTGTTGATTGTCTCGTCCCAGTACATGCAATCAGGGTGCAGATCTGATGCTGATGGTGGACAGCAGTTAGATACATATGCAGGCTGAAACATTCACCTGGCGGCTCCAATTCGGTCCAGAGATTCCAGTGCTTGCTGATCCGTTCATGCCATGGAAAGGTATGTGGCAGACCCTACCCCGCGTGAAGCTCTAAACGGAGTTAGAGAGTGGTTAGTAGATATTGAACTTAATGAAGAATTTTTCAGTATTTTCCTTGAATGTTTGAAATCTCCGGAGTTTCATCTTGAAGGAAAAACTAGATTTGGTGAGTTAGTTATTGAAAGAGTTGAAAATGAGATTCAGTATCTCGATGAGCAGATTCAGTCATACAATTTCCAAGACCCTAAAAAGTTTTTGGAAATCCTTCCTCCATCGCAACAAGAAGTCATAGACTTGCCTATAGAGGTTTATATTGATAATATGCAGCTGGAAGTATGTCTTGCAGAGTTGGGGCAGCCAACAGAGTCCGGCTTCCGTGATCCTATTGCGGCATATATGGACATGTTTTTCAGGTTGATTGACAAATCAGGTTGTCTTTTCCGTGACCAGGGTCAGTATGAGCATGAAGGGCTGCCAGCAATTGCATCTGTGACTTCGTGGCAGCATTCTCAAGCGGCTTCATTGTCAGGTTTACTCGAATGGTTAATATGGCATTTTAGCATTACCTGATCTCTTGTTTATACAGCAGATTAGAGTAGCTTTGTAAATAAATAAGCTAGCCATAAGGGCAGCATCTTGTTTTAGTTGGCTTGAAGATTGTTAAGTTGTTTTTCAGTCATTTTAGTCTTGAGATCAGATCAGTTTGAGTTCAGTTTCAGTTGTGTTGATGATGACTCCATCGCCCAATAGTGGAGGCACTGTCTGCTCTCCCAAAGTTCTGTGGTTCTTGGCACCTCCAGGAAGCTGCAGCTGCCATCCCAAATGGAGCCGATGTTAGACTCTGTCTCACGTCAGAGATTGATTCTTCTTCAAAACCCTGTTTTGAAGAAGAAATCATAATGTATTGTTTTAAATTATGTAATTTATGCTCCAGCTCTTCAAAAGGCAGCAGCGACTTCAAAGCTCCTATCTGCACAAGCACAATTCAGAATATCATCAGCAATCAGAGGCAAAAGCTATTTGGAGGGCGCCATCTGCATTTTTGGAATAGGATACCCATTTTCATCTGGATTGAATGTTTCTTTTTTCAACAGTTTTTATGTTCAGTGACTAAATTCGATTACTTCACATTGCGCCATGGCTTCATCTCTGCACACTTAGCTCCAGGAAGCAGATTTAATTTTCACAAATATATTGAGAGATCCCTGGATGATGACTTCAAGACAGTTGTTGGAATTAGCCTTCCATTATGGGTTTTTGCTTTGATATACTTACTTCTCAACGTGCATGGTTGTCAGGCATACTTCTGGTTAAGTTTTTCTCCTTTGATTATAATTCTATTGGTTGGAACTAAACTGCAAGTAATTATAAGAAAGATGGCACTAGAAATCCAATCCAAACATGTTGTAGTTCAAGAAATTCCATTGGTGCGGCTCAGTGATGAATATTTTTGGTTCGGTCGCCCTCAATTGATTCTGTTTCTGATACATTTTACTCTGTTCCAGAATACTCTCGAAGTTGCCTTTTTCCGTTTCATATGGTTTCAATTTGGCTTGAAATCTCCTCTCTATGCACTTGTGATACAGATGGGTTCGAATATGAAGAAGGCCATATTTGATGAGCAGAAATCTAATGCAGTGAAGAGATGGCACCAGGTTGCCAAAAGTAACATGAAGCGGAACAAAAGATCGGGCACTGTCACTGGATTTGAAAGAGGAGAATCTTCAAATCAAGGATCCTCCCCAGCGCATTTGCTGCACAGGGACAAAACAGTGGGGTATCTAGATAGAAGACAACCTTATCACTCAGATATGAAATGTCAGACCTTGGAATGCTGGGACCAAAAATCGAAGGATTTTGTAGCTATCAAAATTGTTCGTGGCATCCAAAAATACCGAAAGGCAGGAATGATCGAAATTGAAGCGCTTCTTGAAGTTTCGAAGTTTGACAAAAATAGCACACGGGTGTTAAGGGATTTTCAGATGACTTCAAACGGTGGCCAAAGTCCAACGCAATTAAGATAATTGATTTTGGAAGTATGACATTTGAACATCAAAATCACACCTCAGTTGTTGTTACACGGCATTATCGAGCTCCTGAAGTCATTCTGGGACTTGGATGGAATTACCCTTGTGATATTTGGAGTATAGGGTGCATACTTGTGGAAATCTACTCGGGAGATACTTTGTTTCAGACCCATGAAAACTTGGAACATCTTGCTATGATGGAAAGGGTTTTAGGAGCTTTACCACGGCCTGAATTGGCCTGGAACAAGATTGAATTGGCCTGAAGGAGCATTTTCTAGAGAGAGCGTCAGAACAGTGAGAAAATTGCCAAAGCTTAGGGATCCGTAAAGCAGCATGTAGACCATTCGGCGGATTTTTTTATAGAATTGTTGCAAGGCCTTCATCGGTTTGAGCCGTCTGAACGTTTGACAGCTTTGCAAACTTTGAGACATCCATTCTTCAGAGAAGGACCGAGATATGGGTACAATTCATGAGTGTATGCATTCGACAGTTATTTGGTTGGATCTCCATGAGGCAATGGGTTGTATTTGTGGCCGGAAGAGTCAAAAAAATGTCAATGTCCTCATCAACATACAGTATGCGCGAGCCATAACCGCGGCATGGAAGATTGATTATCATAGAGCCCACCATTTCAGTTATAAATAAGAGCGGCTACCACAACATAGCTGATAGACTAATGATAAAGTTCGATGACAGTGCTGTGCTAAGGGAGTTGAAAGCAACAAACAAAATTCAAACTTGTTTACGAGGTGGAGGGAGATAATATCAGAATTCCGAATTCAACTATCAAGGAGATCAAAGAAGTTGCTGACGCCGTAACATTAAGTAGAGGCGGTTTTCCAGAGTCCTGGTGGTTATCTTGCAGGGAACATAGATAATGTCAAGCGGTTGCACCTGCAAAATATATCAATCTTTGTCTCTTATCTCAGAAACGAATTTACGACTTTAGCCTTCGATTATCTCTCAGATCCAACATTGGAAATTAACTCCCTTGTCAACTTCGCCCAAGTAGATGGACTCCTCACAGATTTTCCAGCAACAGCATACCCCAGAACATTGAATCTAGGCGACCGCTATTCAAACGGTGCCAGAACAACAGAATAGGATTCGACTCCTATTTCCCCAGATTTTAATTAATGTTTCAACTGGATTTGCGCTCCATGTGTCAGTCATTAGAAGATTTTCGGGAAATGCTGTTCTATGTTTAGCATAGATGAAACGCCCATTTTTAATTTTTGTAATTGTAATTGCAACAGCGCAGAGGATTTCAAAAGAAACGCATTTGCCTATTTTGATCCGTAGCCCTGATTCTATGAGATCTTAGCACCAGATTTGCCTCGAAATTAGCCAAATCATCAACAGATTTCAGTGGACAGAACGCTATTCTCTCTTCAGGAAGCGATGATTGTTTTTTTTAGTAATGATAAAAAGAGAGGCCGGGTCTTGGGGTCGAGGGTTTTTTTCCCCAGCTGTGTTTTGTTTCATATATTAAAAAGAAAACGTTCTTTCCAAATTTTGTGTAGTTAGTTAAAACATCGCCCCTGTTTTGGGCAGCAGTTTTATTTTTGTATTAAAAATGTCATTTGAGAGTAAGGGAGGGGGGATTTTTTTTTCTGAGTGCTGGGAGCTGCTGGAGCGTAGCAGAGTCTTCTTGTACAGTTTTTGGCAGAAAATTTAATGAAATTTCACAGCTCTGTTTGCTGAGATTCATGTGGTATGTTAATTTGGCATAGGTTTTCCCTTTGTCTTATATGTGAACTGTTATGTTTCATTTACCTCATTATCATATCTGATTGAGCAAATGAAATGATTAGGTAGGAATTCATAGTATTGTATGCTCCTCCTATAAATTTGCTCACATTCGATGTTTTCTTCTGTTTAAGGAGGATTCAGAGTTATTGTCTGCCCTCCTTAGCTCCTCACCAGTCTTGCCATCCCATATTAAATCTAGATTTGGTGTTAAATTGCTTGCCTACCTTGCCTCAGTTAATAATCTGTGTAGTCATTATATTTCTCTGTTCAAGCTGTGATTTTGCCCATGCAGCCCAGAAAAACCCCATAATTAAAAACCCAAAGCAAACTTCCAGATCAATTTACTAGCCTAAAATCTTGTTTCCTAATTGGTCAGCTCATCCTATTGAAAAATCTATCGAATCTGACCCGAGAGAGCCTTCTCATACCTCGTAGGGCTAGCTACGAGGTGAAATGGTTTGATGTAGCCTTGAAGATTTGCCTTTCTCAGCCTGAGGTGAAATCTCAAGCGCTAACAATTTCCATATGCTACTTTGAAACCTTTTCATCAAGTAGCTTCTTTTGTACTAGTTCTCTTTTCCTGCACTTTAGATGATCCTCAAGAAGGATTCGTTTATCACATCTCATCTAGAGATTAAAACTATTCAAATACTCAAATATACAGGAAGTATAAGAAATAATCAAAACAATAAGTCAAAACAAGAATAGTGTCATAAACAAATAACATAAATATGAAAGGTATTTATCTCTACCAAGAAGTGATCATCTCCCTCTTTAACCAATGTTCAAGAGTAATTATCATTGATTATCCATATAAAAATGTTTCATTTAATATATCCATAGATTTAATCAATAACCAAGGCCTAATTGAGACTTAGCCCAACTAGGGTTACGCTAAAACAATTCCTTGTTAATCACTCTAGGGTTTGTAGATTGCAAAATCCAAGTCTTTATCTTATCCTAGGGTTTCTTCTAAACCTTAACCTCATGATATACATCAATGTTGATTCAAAAGCTTGTGGTCAGCTGTCATCAACTATCAGAATCTACAGTCAACTATCAAAATCAAACCCTAGGTTCCAACCACACGAGAGAGAGGATATGTGTGCGGATGAAACCCTCCAACCACACTCATAGGCGTGTGTGCTTGTGGTTACAATTGAAAATATCATGTAGCATCCTTGTGGCTAAGAACCAAAAACCCTAATCAAATGTGCGAGCTTCATACCCTGCAATTTCAGACCTGAGCGAACCAACTTCCGCAAACCAACCTCTGACCTATGCAAGCCAAAACAAAGAAAGAAGAATGATTGAATATCTCCAAATGAGGGTCACCTAACTTGTATTTATATCCATCCAAGTGTGTCCATTTTCTCTTTTGGTATGACTTGTCCTTTTTGTGTACATGGGGTTTTCCATATTAAAAGATATTTTTCCTTAACCAAATTAAATGCTTCCAAGGATAATAGAGGTTTTCCTTGAAGAGGAAGATTGTCCAAAGGAGGGAATTTGTCCCTAAGCCGCCAAAATTAATATTGTGAAGAGTGGTTAGGAACATAACATAAAACCTTAGTGGTCAACTTTGTACAACAGTCTGCAAGTAACTTAAAGTTGGTGGTCGAACAAAGGTAGCCAACTAGTGGACATCAACTCCCCTCTGGCTCATGGCACATGGTTAGTCCCTAGTCATACTATTGGTTTCTATCATGTATTCACCTAGTCATGGAAATGATGGAAATCTTTTGTCTTAATTTGAATGGCCCATTGAAGAAGAGCCATCAATTTTGTAACTGAAAGCTTAGTACCTATCGTCTTAGTCATCTGTTATTTTTGTTAGACAAGCTAGTTAAGAAAAACATGTTTAATCTCAAGAAGCACAACATTTTCTATTGGGTCGGTTTCCCAAAAGGGTGGCTAATAGCACAAAGGAAAGCTCTATGTATAACTTTGGAACAATAATATAAATTAAAACATTCACACACACACACAAAAAATGTTTCTAAAATAAAACTAATATTGAATATTTCCTAGGCCCATGAGGTGTAGAATAGATGGTGATGGGGTGAATTGTTAAGTCATTCTGTGATGTGAAGGTCACCAGTTCAAAACTTTGTTGGAAAAAATCTAGTCATGTTAAAGGTTGTTGTGGCACGGGTAGGGTGTGATCCTCGAGTGATTTTCATGGCTTAGATTCCCCTGGCATACAAAATTTTAGGAGTGAATCTTATCCCATTGGGCGAAATTTAAGGGGTTTTATATTTTTGAGGGGTGAATTTTTTATATTACACCCCTTTTCTATAGTTAGCCCAAAATTTATTTTAAAAATAAATAATTATTATATTTTAGCCATAAAAAAGGATCTTGATAAACATTCCAAACCTTGATTCGCTTGGTTTGTAAGTCGAATTTGCTTCCAATCATCCCCAGTTTCTAGGAATGGCATTGGTTAGGGGTTATTTCGCCCTCTACCGTTCCTGGAAATGGAGGCTAGGGTTGAATTCACCTTGGATTTTAGGGGTTTACAATTTGATTCATATGTATAAATTTGTATCTATAGTCCTCCTCAAATTTATATCTACAGTAATCCTCATTGTTGAGTTCCGAGTTTGTAGGGGTTCTCTTTCTCACTAAGCTTATGTCCTAGATCTCCCAAGAGGGAATTGATTTGAGGCACATTAACAAACTGATATGAAGCAATTGATATTTTTGATGGATGTGAAATAGGGTTTGTGGCCAGGTAAGTCAAGTTATGAGATAAGGGAAGGACTCCCTAGGCTAATCTCTTATCATTATGAGCATGACTAAATGCACTATTGTGGATAACACACTCCTCTAGCATTCTTGTACAAAGTGTTCCTGAAGATATATTTGTAAATTGAAGCTCCTGAATCTCAGCTTCTGTAATAGGCTAGAAATTACAATAGACCAAAAATGTTATGAAGTTTAGATTTGAGTGTTGTGAAAGTGGAGATCAACCTCGCATAAGGTTTATAATTGTAAACAATTGATCGACCTCTGGTTATGGTACACCTATTTAATCAAATAAATCATGGTTTATCATTATTGCACGTAGGTCATACTGTAATGTTGTATTGTCGGGGATCTACTAAATAGTCATATGGTATTGTGGGTTTACTGTATTGTGGTTGAAGTATTACTATGGGTTTATTGTATTGTGGTTGCTTAGGTAATGAGCCACTTACAAACTTTCTATTATTCTAGTTCATCCACCTATGATTTCACTTAGAGTGGTTCTAGTGACCTAGGATTCTCCAAATAACATCTTCCAATCATAAACAAGGGAATTAGCTTGCATTTTCCTTTAGGAGAAGTCAGGAACTACCTGTGTTGTGTATTCCCTAGTTCATTTGTGTAGAATATGGAATCCTTAGAATGACTAAGTTATTTCATGAAAAATTACAATGTCAGATCCATCAAGTTCAAAGTATTTCAAACGTACAAAAATTGTGCCATTTCTGGAAACTCTTTCCAATGTGTTTTCTTCTGGATTTGGGGATTGTAGAACTGTCAAATAGCAACTCAATCATTCATAGTTTTTCCTGCCTTGACGGTCTTATGCTTATGGATTGATACATAGATTTTCTATGTTTCAATTTGGTTGGATTAAGGTGGAATTTCCAATGAATGTGCATTTCGTTGCACGTTTAGTTGAGTCCCTTGGTTTCAAAACACACAAGACAAAAACTTAATTGGAAACTTCAAAAGGGTCATCCCCAAGGACAAATCCTGGAGGGGAAACCTTAAAGGGGTCGTCCTTGGAGACAAGTCCCATAGGATCCATGTCACACGGTATATGTAATCTTTTCGTGTGCTTTTGTATTTTCTATGCATCCTTGAGATGCTTTTGGGGCATCGCCTTGTTAAATGCATTGCACATTACATCATTTTTGTAATTTAATATATGTATTTTGTATTTTTAGTTCAACTTGGAGATGCCTTAGTAACGCATTATGAATTTAAAGGTCTCAGCCCTTTTGGTCATTCATATTTATTCTCCATTTAAAGGTAAACATCTAAATATACCTTACAAATTCAAGTGAAAACCTTTAGTTACTGAGGCAATATGAGCATCCAAAGACAATGAATGACTTATGGGTATCATAGAGCCTTTTTCACTTTAAATGTTGAAGCTAGACATGGAATATTGTAATGTACCCACGAGATATTTGAATTTACCCATGCGATTTTGAGATGACAACCTTCACACAAGGAGTGCCTTAACAGAACAGGTTGTTGCCAATTGCTCTACATCTTGTAGTGGTATGGGGGTATGCTTATTGTAGTATAATGAATTCTTATTATGGCCATCTCATAAATAATAACCACAAGACCAAGAGGGCCCATAAGGCATGAAACAAAAGTCGCGGGTATTTTAGCACCAGAATGAGGGAGGACACTATCACATCAACCTAGGGACTTACGCCTCAAATCCAAATTTTGGATTGACAAATATTTTGTTGTGGGTAAAGCCTTATAAACCAATTTTGGCTCACAATTGTTACACGTGGGATTATTCAAAGTGCACACATGAAACAAATGATAAATTAGGATAATGCCCATTTCCGTATGTGCACGAATTGAAGTAGGATAGATATTTCAAGATGTGCACCAATTCCAGCAGGCTAGATAGTTTAATATGTAGTATTCTGAGAGTGAATTGGAAGTTATCAGTGCCCTTTATTCCACTATATTTGAGGTGAATCTATAATCACTAGTGTTTTTCTCAGTAGTTTTTGTTTCTATTATGCTTGTCAAATCAGATTACAATCTAATCTAACAATGTTAATGTTTGCAATTAATGTTTGATCTTTGAAAGAAGGTGAGAATGTGGATGCAAAGTTTAAATTCCAACCATGGCACATGATAGCCTTATTTCAGATGTGAACACATAATATTGTTATGGCTTAAGAAATTTCATGTTCATGGTAAGAAGTGTAAGGGTTAGGTTGTGTAATCTATATTCTAAAAATGAAATGTTATTGTTGTGTTGATGTCTCATTTTCTGTTGATGAGATAATAATAGTTTTCGCACATCATCTTCCATGTTTACTTCCCCAAATTGTTGAGTACTCCTAAGCTACTAATGTCATAAGTTAAAACTGAGATAATATAATAGGAGCTTAATCCATTTATAACATAGTTCATAAGAATTTTCTTATAGAAACACAATTAGAAGCATACAAGAGAAATTTAGTTTTCAAACAGTTGTCCAAACTCATAATTCTAGAAGACAAAAAACATTGCCACCTATTTCTACTATGATAATGATGGAGAATAACTTCACTGACTAGAATTTCAAAGAATGGCATATTAGAGTGTGTACTTCACAATTTGCAGGTGAGGATGTTTTCTCCACTTTACATAGTTATCTGAACTCATACTTCTATAGAACAAAGAAAATTGTCACCTATTTCTAGTATTGAAATGAAGGAGAGTGACTTCAATAACTTGAATTTTAGATAATAGCATATTGGCCTACATACTTCATAGTCTATAAGTGAGTATATTGATAAGAAATGTTTGTGTTAGTTCAATATATCCATGCATAAAGAGTCAAATTTATTAAAAAACTGAATTATTCTAAAAAAGCATATAAATATACCTTACAAATTCAAGTGAAAAGGGATCTATGATACCCATAAATCATTCATTGTCAATTAAGGTAAACATCTAAATATACCTTGCAAATTAAAGTGAAAAAGGCTCAAGTGAACACCTTGAGTTACTGAGGCAATACGAGAAACCAAAGACAATGAATGACTTATGGGTTTCGCAAAGCCCCTTTCACTTTAAAAGTTGAAGCTAAGCATGGAAGATTGTAAGGTGCCTGCAGGATATCTGAATGTACCCACGATATTTTGAGTCAAAAAACTTCACATAAGGAGTGCCTTAACAGAACACGTTGTCTCCAATTTCTCTACATCTTGTAATGGTATGGAGGTATGCTACTGTAGAAGAATAACTTCTTATTATTATGGTCATTTCATAGATAATAACCACAAGCCAAAGAGGGCCCACAAGGCATGAAACCAAAACCACAGGTATTTTAGCACCAAAATGAGGGAGGACACTATCACATCAACCTAGGGACTTACACCCCAACGCCAAATTTTGGATTGAAAAATATTTTGTTATGGGTAAAGCCTTAAAAACCAATTGTGTCTTACAATTGTTACACATGGGATTATTCATAGCACACACATGAAATAGATGGTACATTAAGATAATACTCATTTCCATATGTGCACCAATTGTAGTAGGCTAGATAGTTTACTATGCAGTATTCCAAGAGTGGCTTGGAAGTTATCAGTGCCCTTTATTTTACTATATTTGAGTTGAATCCATAATCACTAGAGTTGTTCTCAGTAGTGTTTGTTTCCATTATGCTTGTCAGATTAGATTGCTGTTAGATTGCAATCTAATATGACATTGTTAATGTCTGCAGGTAATGTTTTATATTTGAAAGAAGGTGAGAATGTGGATGCAAGGTTTAAATCCCAACCGTGGCACATGGCAAAAATATTTCAGATGTGAACACAAAATATTGTTATGGTTTAAAAAATTCCATGTTCACGGTACATAGTGTAAGGGTTAGGTTATGCTATTCTATATTCTAAAAATGAATTGTGATTGTTGTGTTGATGTCTCATTTATCCTTAGTGAGTTAGTAATAGTTTTCCCACATCATCTTCCACATTTACTTCCAGACATTGTTGGGTACTCTTAAGCTACTAGTGCCAGAAGTGAACACTAAGAGGATGTAATAGGAGCTTAATCCATTTATAACAGGGTTCATAAGATTTTTTTTTTTTTTTTTATAGAAACACAATCAGAAGCTTATAAGAGAAATTTAGTTTTCAAACAATTGTCCCAACTCATAATTCCACAAGACAAAAAACATTGCCACCTATTTCTACTATCAAAACGAAGGAGAATAACTTCAAAGAATGACATATTAGAGTGTGTACTTCACAATTTGCAGGTGAGGATGTTGTATCCACTTTTCACAGTTATCCCAACTCATACTTCTATAGAACAAAGAAAATTGTCACATATTATAGTATTAAAGTGAGAGAGAGTGACTTCAATAACTTTAACTTGAGATAATAACATATTGGCCTACATACTTCATATTCTATATGTGAGGATGTTGATAAGGAATGTTGGTGGTAGTTGAACATGTCCGTGCATCAAGGATCAAATTTATTAAAAATTAGAATTATTCTTCAAAAACATATGAATATACCTTACAAATTCAAATGAAAAAGGCTCTATGATACCCATAAGTCATTCATTGTCATTTAAGGTAAGCATCTTAATATACCTTTCAAATTCAAGTGAAAAAGGCTCAAGTGAAAACCTTCATTTACTAAGGCAATATGAGCATCCAAAGACAATGCATGACTTATGGGTATCGTAGATACTTTTTCCCTTTAAACATTGAGGCTAGACATGGAATATTGTAAGGTACCCATGGGATATCTGAATGTACTCACGAGATTTTGGGCTAACAACCTTCACACAAGAAGTGCCTTAAAAAACACGCTATTGCCAATTTCTCTACATATTGTAGTGATATGGGGGTATGCTACTATAGTAGAATGACTTCTTATTATTATGGCCATCTCATATATAATAACCGCAATCCAAAGAGGGCCCACAAGGCATGAAACAAAAACCACAGGTATTTTAGCACTAGAATGAGGGAGGAAACTATCACATCAACCTAGGGACTTACAACCCAAAGCCAACTTTTGGATTAACAAATATTTTGTTGTGGGTAAACCCATATAAACCAATTTAGTCTCACAATTATTGCACGTGGGGTTATTCATAGTGCACACATGAAACGTATGGTACATTAGGATAATACACAATTCCAGATGTGCACCAATTGAAGTAGGATAGATATTTACAGATGTGCACCAGTTGTAGCAGGCTAGATAATTTACTATGCAGTGTTCCAAGAGTGACTTGGAATTTATCACTGCCCTTTGTTATACTATATTTTAGGTGAATCTACAATCATTAGAGTTGTTCTTAGTAGCATTGGTTTCTATTATGCTTGTCAAATTAGATTGTAGTTAGATTGCAATATAATTTGGCAATATTAATGTTTGTAGTTAATGCTTGATCTTTGAAAGAAGGTGAGAATGTGGATTCAAATTTTAAATCCAAACCATGGCTCATGGAAGCCTTATTTCATTTGTGAACATATAAGAGAAACTGCAGAGCATTCAAAATATTTCACCAGTGGCCTATAGAGCAGGCCCTTTCTTACCTGTTTATCATCACCAAGTATATTTGTAGTCACATTGTGGGTATCTTCCATTACTTCCTTCAGACCCTTTTTATAGTAAAAACCATAATGGTCACCTTCAAGACTAATGCTTTCATCCACAATATATCTCTCATTAAGGTTGATCATCTTAAGCTCTCTGGGAGACTTTGAGATATCGAGATATGAATTAATTTAATGGAAACTTTTATATATTTCACATTTGAATGATGTTCTTTGTTTTATAGATGATGAATCATGATGTTATTGTTTTTCATATAATGATTTATTTTTGCTTTTGGGTTGGGCATAACATTTTAATAAAAAATTCTTAATGGTGTTTGTGAACATTGCACTTATTTTACTTTGAATACTATTTACAAATATAGTAATTCTCAGCTCTTTGAAACCACTGATGTAAGTTTCTAGATCGATTTGAAATTTTACTTGTGGAATATTTAGTGAGATTTCAAAAGCTAATCATGGGAAGAAACCATCAAGGAAAATGGATGTATTATCATACTTCCAAAATCCTCCATCCAAGAATACACATTCTCTTCATGCTTTAAGCTCCTTTGAACAATTTGTTACTGAGAGAGATGTTAACTCTTGTGAAAATGCATATAATATCCATATGATGGATGAAATAATAGGTTCCTCAAGTGATAAATGTGAGATAGATGCAATTTCAACAGAAATTTGTGATGAAAATGTTGAATATTTTTCCTTGGAAGGTGACACAATCCATTCACGGAAAAGGAAAAAAGGCCAATGGACCAAAGGGAGACAATTCCAAGAATATTAGGTCTTAAGTTTTCCATTTATTGAAGCAATATCTCCTACAAATGAGAACGAGGTTTCCTAATAAGTTAGATGTAATGCATGTAGTTGGAAAACTCGCAAGGTAGTGAAATTTCAGATAAAGCTAGATAGAATACAAAAGCATGCTAGAAGGTGTATGAAAGAAAATTGTAAATAGTGAAGAGAATTATATTCTCATATGGAAATATTTTGAGAAATATCAACATATTCAATATGCATAAGAATACAGAAATATTTAATAAGTAAGAGAAAACTTGAGGCAAGTGGAGGAACCATCGTATCTCTATTTGGAAAGACGATGGAAAGAAGTGCATTATCCAAGACAATACAATTGAGCATTGTATTTCACATCTTATCCAAGGGTCATCTTATGACAGATTATCCAAATCACATGAAATATCTATCTTTTCTTCAAGTGTCAAACTTTCCATCTTCTCATTGGTTTGTAACTAGTGGTTTGGAATGGGCAAGATATCTATCTCAAGTAGAAGAGTATGTTTTGAACAAGAAGATTGCAAATGCTAGGATTTTGGCATTGTCTTTAGATGAGGTTACGAATATAGATAATACTTCATGGATATGCATGAGAATTTATATGGTTAATGACCATATTAGGCATTCCTATCTACTTGGGATTAAAAAGATGAGAGAGACTTCTACAACTGAAAATATTTATGAAGTTGTTCTTAATACTTTGAAGGAAAGTGGTATGGATCATTTAATTATTGAAAAAAAGTTGGTATGTGTTGGAGGAGATGGAGCATTAATAATGCAAGGACAAAGGAGTGGCCTTTGTGTTAGACTACAACTATCATATTCGGCATATATACTTAATATTCATTGTATGGATCATAGGATCAATACTGCATTTAAAATAGTAAGCACATTTACATCAGTTTCAAAAGTTGAAGATCTTATGCGTGAGACTCATGCATACTTTTCTCGTAGTCCCAAATGATTTTTAGAGTTTCAACAATTTCCATATGGTATTACAGACAGAAAAAACTATTGAAAGATGTTGATACAAGATTGATCTAATTGAATGGACCAAATCAAAGACTATTTAGTGAGTTCAAATCTTTGGTAGGGTTTATGTATGAAAATCGCTACAATGTAGACAAAGCTCAAGATCTTCTTTTTCGACTAGCTGATATAGAGACATTATTGACATTGGATGGAATTCTTCCTATGCTACATGGAATGAATGTCCTCGTAAAAATGTCTTAAAATCACACAATGTATATTACATAATACACAAATGGAAGAAAGTCAGTATGTTGTGCATTGAATAACTTGTATATGATGCTATAGTCTTTCACTGGTCTAGAGTTTACAAGTCGGACTTATATCATCAATATAGAAAATACTTAATTTTTTTATGTTTAATGAAAATGGGATGCTATGTATTTCAGTGCATGTGTATATGGTTCCCTTTCATTATATTAATAAGATGGGATGAATCACCAAAGAGTTCCCTGTGTCAAGAGACCAATTTGATAATATTGTGACTTTAGTGAGACAAAATTTGATAGAAATTGCAAGATCACTATCATCAGAGATAAGAGAAATATTTCCTCGAGGTGAATTATTGGAGGCCATGTGTGTAGTATACCCTCAATATTGGAATAATTGTCAATGTCCAAGAACTTTAAAAACTGATTTTCAAAAGAGATTAAAAATTTTAGTAAACAACTTTTGCAAGAATGTCTCGATACATGGAAAACAGATTGAAGGTATTTTAGATTCATCGAAATTGTATCAACAAGGTGGACACTTTGCTGAAACAATGTGGAAGCAATATCCTTTTTTGGAGAATCCTAATGAAAATGTTGTTATAACAATATTATGGACTACTTTAAGTGTTAGGCAATGCCTACAAGAAAGCATATTAGAGTATTTCAAATTAGCATATTTATATCAAACCATGATTTTGGGATCAATGGAAGATGAGATAATGTTTAGTGCACTATTATTCTTGAAGTCAAAGTTGAGGAACAAGCTTGATAAACATATGAATACATGTTTAAGATTATATGTAACAAAGCATGACATTAAAAATTTTCCATATGAAAGAGCACTAGCTCTTTGGCGATCATATTATGATAGACGGGGAGAAAACAATATAACAAGTTTCTCTAATGAACTTGATACATAACATAATGTTTTGGAGGCTCATAATGACAGTTCATTTGGAGAAAATCATGTTCACAATGTAGAAAATGAGGACCAAGATGAGAACTAGGAAATTCATATACCCTAAGATGTAATCTAATTCAATATATGTGAGGGGACTTTTATTTAGGTATACATGTTCCATTGATCGTGCAAGATTACTATATTTCAATTTCAGGTAAAAATAGGATCTATATTTTGTATTTTAAAATTGTAACATTGCAGCTACATTTCTTTGATGCATGTTATTTTAATATTGATGTTTCATATTTAATCATTACATTGTTTGTTTCTTATCTGTGATAGGAAATGAAGTTGGATTTGATGAAGTTGGGACCTATTTATTTTCACATAGATGGTGTCTGACTAGTATTAAGTGATAAATAACTAATTTAACAAGAGTAATGCAAAGCAAGAATGGGCTCATTCAAGTACATGCAACTACCTTTATGTCTAGCTCTGATACCTTGGAAATTTTTAATAGTTTATATGTTGCTTGTATTTGGGGCATTTTGTTGAGTTTTGAGTTTTGGATTTGTTTTGGTCAAAGATTATGTTAGTCCCTTTAATGTTTTTAGTTCTTATTTCATGCTTAGATTCATAGATATAGTTTTATAATTATTATTGTTTTCTTTATACATTTGGTGGTTTGAAGAAAGTTTTTATTTCCCTTCACTTTGTGGCATGATTTTAACATCTTCACTTTTAGAATCTAGTAGACTACTATGCTTATTTTATATTTTCTTAGAAAATAATTATTGATATTTGGAAAGGGAAATGAGCCATGGGTAGCTAAGTGAAGAGAAAAATGGTTTATGTATTAGGCTCTTGTGCATTCATCATAGGAGACCTATTGGCATGAGGCTGACATTCTTTTGTATAGATTCTTGTCAGTCATATGTCAGCCATGCTTTCAAGTTTTTCGAGTACTAAGTTGTTCGGGTCCCCACATTTTCTTAAGCCCATTAAGGGATGAGATAACATGAGTCAGTCCAACTCATGCCCCATATATACTTTTTACCTATTGATATAATTCTTTTGTTACCACTTCTTATCACCAACAAAATTCTACCATAACATAACTTAACTTGAAGACAACACTTCTCATCTTCCTTTTACATAAATTATCTATGGATCTTCCTACTATACTTTCTTGGGACAAACATGCCTTCTTAGTAGGTCTCTTCACCATACCACTAATTGCACAATAGATGAACACTAGTAACTACCACATTCTATAAATATCTCTAGTCTTAGTTATTGGTGTCCCTGTCACACTCAACCAATATAGTCTCGCAATTCTATTTTTTTTCATATCTTTATTTTTTGTTATTTTGTGTCTTTAGCTTTAGGACCATCCTGTATTTTAACATTTGTAGGTAGTGAGAAATGGCTACTTTGACACAACAATAGCAACTCAAATGTCAGCATAATTATTGATTACAAGAATGTGGCATTCAATGTCGCAAAAGGAATTATTGAATTTTCTTCATTGCATGAAGGTTGATTGAACTGCCATTGAATTGTTGCCTCTCTAGTAGTGTTCATATATAGTATTTATTGTCTTACATGATCATGTTATATTTTTGAAAAGTTCAATTTTTGTCAAGGATATCTTTTTGTTGGGCTATGAAAAGGATTATATAAGGGGTCTAAGTGGTTAGGCATTAACAATTATAAAGGGTGTGATTTTATATTGGTACTAGAAATGAAGATGGATTTGATCTTTGATTGGAAATGAAGTCAGGTTTGATGACGCTGGGACCTATTTCTTTTCACATAGATAATGTCCTAGTATTAAATTATAAATAACTAATTTAAGAAGACTAACACTAAGAAAAAGTGGGCTTATTCAAGTACATGAAATTGCGTTGATATCTAGCTCTGATAGCTTAGAAATTTTATTGGTTTGTTTGTTGCTTGTGTTTAGAGGATTTTGTCAAGTTTGAAATTTTTGGTTTGTTTTGGTCAAATATTTTGTTAGTCCCTTGAATGATTATAGTTCTCATTTCATGCGTAGATCCATAGATCTAGTTTTATTATAACAATTATTATTGTTTTGTTTATATATTTGGTGGTTTGACTAAATATATTTTATTTCCTTTCACTTTGTGCCAGTGGCATGATTTCAGCATCTTCACCTTTTACAATATAGTAAAATATTATCCTTATTTTATATTTTTTTGGAAAATAATTATTGATATTTGGAAAGAGAAATAAATCCTGGGTAGCTAAGAGAAGATAAAAATGGTATATGTACTAGGTTCATATGCATTCATCGTAGGAGACCTATTGGCATGAGGTCGACATTCCTTTTATGCAATTACACTTTTCATGCCAAGGATAAAAGAAAATATGTTTGTTTCCTTTGAAGGTGAGTTTTTTTTGCTTGTTGTGTAATTTTATATGACTATTGTCATATGCCTTTTAGACTTCATGGGTAAGAAGAATGATCTATGTGCATATCTACAATCACATGAGTAGAAGCTATGTTTCCATATTTCAATGCTCATCAATGCGTGTAAGGATATCAATATGTGGGGAGGAACTCAGTTCTCAAGATGCCTTAGACTTGGGTATAAAACATTACTCTAGGTAATTCAAACTCTTCTTCAAGCACAAATATAAGTGTGTTCTTTATAAGAAGTGCATGCTCATGTGAAATTTTGTATATGTGCAAGAAATGCATGTTCACATAAAGTAATGAAGCACCAGAACTTCTAAATGCAGAGGAAATCAGTGAGATTTGATGAAGATTTATACTCACACTAGCACCAATACTATGATGAAGAGTTAGGCTCTAGCACAAATACTATGAAGAGAGAAATTGCAAATTAGTAATCTAGTCTTTTATGATGAAGAAAGCAGATGGGTAGAAAAAAATTGTATCATGTTGATTGTCTTGATAACCTTACAGAAAACTGCTTATGTGAGAAAAAACTATTCATATTTTGAACAAGTGTATTTAGGTTACTCCCCCATATGATAAGAATTTATGGCACACGATGTTAACATTACTAAGATTCTTTGTTATCCTTTTTTTGAGATACCAATAGGATTTGTATCTCTTCTTATGTCATCTACTCTTTGTGTAGGCCATAGGTAATATGTTTATGGATTCCATGGTCATCCATTTTTTTAATTTATTGATCTATTTTGAAAAATGGAATGTTTGAATTACTACTAACTAGCATTTTGCTTTTATATAATTTGGTGAAAGTTTGTAATAGTAATCAAAATGTTGTACTTGAGATGAACAACATGTAAGTTCTTTTTCCAGAATTTTCATATTACAATTAACTATTTGAATGAAGTTTCTCAATATCCAACATTTAGAACTAGCTTAGGTCTTGTAGAAGCAAACCTAATATCAATAGAACTTTATGATGCTTTAATAACTAAAATATACTAGATCATATTGACTCTTCCATTCATTTCCTAGAGTGTTTTGTTTCCAGGTCCACTTATTTTAATTTCTCAAAGAGCTTTTGTACATAATCTTTTTATGCATTTTCCACATTCTATACAGCTTCTAAGTTCATATCACTGTGACATCTGAGACTCCTTTCTTACTTAGTTTTGTGGTCTAAAGAGTGTCTTTGTTTTATTTAATTCAATCCTAATGCAATTAAGACTTATTTGGATTTTTTGAATAGTCATGTTTATTATTGAGTCTTCAAATATGCTTTGAGAAAATTGAAATAAGTGAGTTAAGGACTTAAGAGGTTACTTCTACACAGTCTAAAAGTGAAAGCCAAGGAGAGTCTGAGATAAATCTCTGTCTTGGAAGTAGAGGGTGTGGTGGAGTCCACAAGAGATAAGTGAAACAGAGAAGAGGATCACTAAAATTCCAAATAAGTTCTAATTGTAACAGAGCTTCCCAGAACTTGAAAATTAATTGAGAAAATATATTACTTGATGTGGGTTGAATCTTATCTGGAATCCTTTACTTGAACACAAAAATGAAGCAAAGTGCACCTTGGGAATTTGGGAACAAGAGCTCCTGCATCCTCTATGAAACCTCTTGTTGAAATGCCTTAAACCATTTATTTTGGGTGATATTCCATTTCGATCTCCAATAATATAATATTGTAGGTTTAGATGGGTCTCAGATCATTGAGCGCTGAAGGTAGAGTTTTCTATTGAGATTATTTTGTGATGAACCTATGATTCCATATAAGAAATATTAAAATGGAGGGTGGTCTAGATTTCTATGAAATTATTTGATAAATCCTTTATATAGCCCTTTTTTGAAAGTATAGGATGTTGTGGAGTCCATAAAAGACCAATGAAATAGAGAAGAGGATCACTAGGATTCCAAAGAAGCTCAAGTGAGTTGCCCAAAACTTGATAATCAATCCAGAAAATATAGTATGAGATGGATCAAATTTTAAAATTATTAAAATGGAGGGTGGGATGAATTTCTATGGAATGTATTAATAAATCCTTGTCTTTCTTGGAAGTAGAGTATGCAGTGGAGTCCATACAATACCAGTGAAATAGAGAACAGGGTCACTAGGTTTCCAAAGAATCTCAAGTTGTAACTGAATTGCCCAAAACTTGATAATCAATATAAAAAAGAGAGTATGATATGGGTTGAATTTTAACTTGAATCCTTTGCTTGAACATGAAAAAATAAGCAGATTGCACATTGGCAATTTCATGTGTTGAAAATGGAAACAAGAAATGCTAAAAATAGAAGTGCTAAAAATAGCAGTTTGGGTACCAATGCTGGATTGAGCAACAGGGAATGAAAAATGGAAGTGCTAAAAATAACATTCTATTTTTAGCAGTTCAAGGTGGATTCCTATTTTAGTCAATCCCTAGACTAAACATAGGAAGTAAAATTCGAATTTGATATTAACAACAATTTGTAAATTAATTAATTGATTCATCTTGAGTTAATTAGTTAAGGAAAATCAAAATTGAAGTCTATGTGAGGACATGCAACAATTTATCTATTAATTGAGTAATTTATCCATCAGTTAAAGAGATAAGGATGAGTTGTAATATTGAGTTGTAATTAGTTGTCTCAGCTAACTGAGTCAAGTCCAGTTAGATTAATTTAACAGTTTGTTAAATTAATGAGAGTTTAGTTAGTTAATACTTGCATGCATGTAACTACTGTATTTCAGATAACTGAGTATTCACTCATGGATAACTCATGCATTTTAGTTCAGACAGAAACCCAATTGAGATTAGAGAAGGGACAATGTACTATCATTTGGATGAATATTTTTCCTATAAAGGAAGCTCATCCATGATGAGGGTTTATCTCCTTCAGGACTGCGCAATTGGATCAGAGGTTGGTGAGTGTGTGAAGAGGCCAATTCACACAAGTGGCTACACTGGACCCCAATCAAAGTTGTGCAAAGAAATAGGAGGCTTGGAGGGCAGACCATAGGTTAGATAGAAGCCTTTGAATGTCTATGAGCAGTAGGGGTATTGTAGAGAGAGCAGGATAGCTTTTGAGCTGATTCTTTTTGTAATATTGGTTATATTTCCACTTGTATGATAATACAGAGTTGGGGTTTTAGGCTGAGGCTTTCCCTGAGTAAATTCTTTTGTGTTATGTGTGATTGATTTCTCCATATCAGTTATATGTGTTCTTATTGATGTTGCTGATGTTCGATTAAGCTTCTGCTAAATTGCTTGTAGAAGTAGATCAAGTGTTTTGCTTTAGTACATTGCATTACCAGGTGATCTACAGGTGGGAATTTTTACATGGTATCGTAGCTAGCTGATTTGTAGGAAAAATCTACATCAGTTTGAGAGTTCATGCATATTCTTTGGAACCTCTTGTTGCAATGCTTTATCTCCCTTGTGTTGTGTGATGTTCCATTTTGACCTCCAATAATATGCCAACATTGTAGGTTCAGATGGGCCTCAATTTTTTGAGTGATGAAGGCAACCTCTAATATTAAGATTATTATATGGTGCCCCTGTGATTCTATAGAAAAATATGAAAATGGAAGGTGAACAAAATTTATATGGAATGAATTGTTACATTATTGATTTGTTTATGTTCAACACCCCATGTTTTAAGTTTTTCCTTTATAGATTCATTAGTTAATCGATCAATGTCCACATTTTGAGATAATTTTTGTATTTTGGAGAAGAGCTACCTCTTGGTTTACTCTTTAGAAGAATCAAAGCAAGTTTGTACTTGTTAGAATGAATTTGGCCAATTTCAACCAATGTATGAAGGCATAAACTTCTCCTTGACTATTAGTGCAAATATCAATGCTCTTAAGCATAATGAATATTTTTTTTCCCATGGATCTTGGAGAATCCCTCTTGTGTCAATGTCATTGGGATTTCCTTTCAGTGTGCCATCAAAAAACAATATGCGTCATTGTTGAGCTAGTTGCCAATGATAAAATTCTAGCTTAGATAGTTGAAGCTACCAACCTAGTTTTGAAATTTGGCTTCCTTTTGTTCCTTGAAACTTATCAATAGGAATATGGAATTGTTGGAACCTAATCTCCTTTGGGTTTATATTTTGAGTTCCCAATATCCCTTGTTCCTAGATTAAAGATGATATTAGCTAACATATTTCATGCTTTAATCGTGCTACACCTAGGGTTAACATGCTTGTCTTTGAAAACAACTCTATTGTGACAAGCCATGGTTGTTCAAACTCTTTAAAATATTCCCTTGTTTTCCATATTTCATCTATAGCTACTATTCTTTTGAGAAAACAACTCAATCCCCATTGTAGGTATTTTCATTCGGTGATGTAGGATTTCAAAGGTTATTTCCCACCTCTTCTTGGTATGTTCACACACATAGGACTCATGATGAATGGTTTTGGATTCAGAAGAAAAAAAATGCATAATGTGAAGGCCCAGAAAGATATGCTTCACTAAATTCTCTACAGTTAATACATTCATTTGCACCATCAACTAACAAAAGACGCTTGTCTTTATGCCAAACAAGTCCCCAAACAATAGAGTTTTGAACTTGAGAAATCATCTCTAATTGGTGTTTATAACCATGTTTGACACCATAATACTTAACCCCTCATCCTTGAATGCCTTGGAATAACTAAGAGAATTTATGAGAAAGAAATCCAGTGGTTGAAGGTTCATTGCAAGATCTTTAATGTCCTCTTCTATCCATTGTTTGGATCTTGGGAACCATTTCAATGTCATACAAAGTTTGCAATTTTTTAGAGTCCATCCATTCTTTTAGTAGAAGATGAGACAAATTCTTTTTAAACATATGATTACCAATTATGTTGTTCTTCCAAATATATTTAGAGTTCCTTTACTTTTGATCCATGTGAATTTGGCTTGAATGATTGGGGAAGTTGCTTTATGAGCTTCAAAATTTGGCTTGAATGATTGCGGTAGTTGCCTTTATGAGTGAGATGCAGAGGAAGTCAATGAGATTTCCAAGTGCCCTCTTCATAGTATAATAATCTAGAGCACTTTAGATGGCACCTCTGCAATTTCAGATGGCTCTTTTGCAATATGATTGCTACTACAAGTCACAAATTCAGTTTGCGATAATTCTCAATTTCGGATTTCAATGTTATTTCTTGTTATTTTCTGGTAACGATATACCTCAAGCATAAAATCTTGTGTGAACAATACCTTGTTGCCATTTTAAAATGTAATCATGTATGAGTTATGTGATGTTTGAGAACATGGGATGTGATTTTAGTTCAAATATTAGGGTTAAATATTTTAAATTATTACAATTTTCATTTGAAAGAGTTGGCAGCCAATTTTAAATTTCAAATACTAAGTTAGGGACATCCATTGATAATATTAGGCCACAACAGCATGTTGTTTCTAGTTGTAGATGTTAATACTATTGCACAATTTCTCTACATCCCTTCATTGTAGAGAATTAATTTGTTGGTTGTTTGTTACCATTCCTTGATGTCAAAAAGTCAACAAGAACGGTGAGTAAATTCCATGGGCAAAAAAAATTTACAGAGATTGTAGCTATATTTTAGATTTGATGTTTTTTATTGTGCCATAATTTATATTTATTAACATAATGTAATTAATGTGATTTGCATAGCATTTCATGGAAATTTTGTGTGTTCTGAAAGAGGTTTTGCCAACTCTAGGTGACACAAGTGTTATTAAAATGCTAACCATGTTCAGTTCATTGCTAACTTTGTGTACATTGGATATTTGAGTGGCTATTTGTGATATCCTAAAAGGGCTTTCAAAAATTGACCCTTCCTTATCCTTGCCTGTAAGATAGTGGTTATTGTTTGGTTTTGTTCAACTAAAGTTTGATATTATTTAATGTACCATGATCTCATTTTACAGTGACTTTTTTTTTATTCATTGGTTATATTGTTAAAGTATGTTATTCATTTCTGACTTAAATTCTTGTTGCTTCCTTGTAGGAAAAACTGGTAGGTGATTTAAATGTAATATCATTATCTATAGTTGGAGAATATGATTATGAAAAGAGGCTTGTCTCTTATGAGAAAATATCCCCTTAATTATTCTCCCATATAGGTGAGCCATATACCTTGCTTATTCTCTCACATTGTGTGTATGATATTTCATCAGAAGACCTCTCACTCAGGCATAGCTCCTCCAGTTGTATACTTTCTTTTATTCAATTTTTTGCCTCTGTGTTAGAAAGTGAAGAGGTAATGTAGCAGGAAGATTTTCAACATGACCTAATAATTGAGAAGAAACCTAATCATATAAACATGGTGAAGCAATGGCTGCTTGATTCTTGCATCAATGATGGTTGTGGAAATTGGTCTAAAATCTCTGTTAAGCGTGTCATTTATCAAAAAAATCTCACACATGTGAAGAAGAGTATAACGAGTTCAGAGACCTCCATCCAAAGGCTATTTTTTTATTACTTATTGTAAATTTGTATGTCACCATCTTAAATATTTTATAGGTAAGCATAACATTTAACATTGTTAAATGTATCTATAGGTATGGGTGGCTTTACTACATTCAATGGTACTTATCCTTTCTGGTATTGAAACTTTGAATGAATGCAAGCCTCTTTCCAACATAGATGTAGATGTTGAATTCTTCAACAACATTCTTCAAATTTAGGTTTGATAACATGCCTTTCCTTTCCAATTCTTCCTATTTTCTTCCTTGTGCTAAAATTAGTCTAGATGTTGACAATAGTCTGTTTAGTTACGCAAAAAAATTGGAGATCAAGAGTGATGGCATGGTTTATAAATATCCTAAATGTTGGAATTCTATTTGAGGTAAGATATAATGTTTGAGTTGGTGTTTGTTTATATGTTTATTTTTGTGAGTGACATTAGAGTGGCATATTGTTAGACTTTTGTATATCCTTTTCTTACCATAACTTGCTGCAATCTATTGACATTTCTAGTGTATATGGAATGTTATGCAAGGAAATCTCATGCAAATATTTGTGCCACTCTTTTTCAGTTTGTTGTTTGAGGCCAAAGGTGGCAGGGAGGGAAATGTTGTGAATTCTTGATTAGAAACCCTTACTTGTATTGTTGGTCACATAAGATGGGACTCTTAATTCAGTTATCAGTGAGAGACTTTCAAAGGATGGCTTCCCTGAGGAAGATAATAGAAATATACACATACGAATCATTTTTTCTGTACTAGATAAGTTTCATTTTATTGATGGAAGTTCCTCAACAGTGGAACCAAAAAAACATGATAATCAAATGGATATTGGTGAAACAACATTTGATAACCCATATATGGAATTAAGGAGGAATAGTGATAACAAAAATATTATCTCCCTTGAAATATCCCCTAAAATACAAGAACGTATGCAAAAGTATGTTCTACCTGAGATAAATAAGTTGATGATATCTCACTCAAATGTGGTAAATGTTTTAGTTAGTCATTTTGCACTAAAATTATTGAAACTTATGCCTTTGGAAACAATGTAATTATAGCTTCCTCATATTTTACAACATATTACAAATATGCTGAAGAGTCGCCCTCATTTGTAAGAGATGAGGCCATGGCTTCCTTAGATGCATGTGGGAAGGAATTAAGACCGCAATATTTGCAGTTCCTTGTAAAAAAACTACATACAATATTAACAAGGGGTTATGAATTTCATGTTTTAGGCTATCAATTTCAACCCATCAAAAGTTTCATCTTCCCTGGAAATTGGAGATATTGATTATTGGTGCAACAACTTCTAGAAGTTGCAAAAAATGATGTCATGGGAGAAGTTGTTGAAAAAAAGGAAGTTGGCAAAATTTCCTTCACAATGAAGGAGATAATGAGTACCAAATATTTTTAAAGTTTGTAGTTAATTTCTTGGAGTATTACTTTCTCAATGCCTATTAGTACATTGCTGGTACCTGTTAGATGCAATCTTCATAGTGTTGAAATATGTAACTGGGTTTGATATTCATAATGACATATGTAATCATGATTTTATGTATTTAATATAAAGAGAAAAATAAATTTATTATTGTTTTCATTGAGTCATGTGTTTCATGCTCAAGGGAAATTTATTTTATAGGTCAAGTACCCATTGAATGCTTCTAGGTTTGTCATAAAGTCAATTGAGTCATTGACATGTATTAAATACTCATTTGGGCATGTTACATATTGTAAAGGAAAATTTATTGAGTCAAATTAGAGTCAAAAGACCCTTCAAGACCACGTCATGGCACAAAGATCAAGTTAGCCTACATGAAGGGACAAGTCAACCTAAAGAAAGCAATTTGTACCCCTCAAAAGCCTATATATAAGAAGGAACTCAGCCTCATTTGGACACACTCTCAAGAAAGTTTGATCTCCTCAAGATATAGGTTGGAAAATAGCAAATAAGAAGAAGAAAAAAAATATCAAATTTTTGTGCCTCTCTCTCTCTCTTTTGTTAGGGTTTCTATAGTTACTAGGCAAGATGAAATTTTGACATTACATCGAAGTTGTGAAGCTACATCAAAGTTGCGGAGCTACATCAAAATTTTGAAGCTTCATTGAAGTTGTGAAGTTGCATCGAATCTATGAAGCTACATCTAGGTTGAATTTGTGAAAGGTCGAAATTGTGAATCTTCTAGAGAGGTCGAAGTTGTAGTAGAATCTATTGGTCAAAGTTGCTGAAGAATTTGTTGCGCAGAAGAATTTGTTGGAAGTTGAAATTGCAGTAGTTTCTAAGGAACTACTAGAATGAAATCTCATCAAGGACTTGTCCTTGGAGGGTATTTTTCAAGGTTCATAGGTTTTGGAATTCGTCAATTGAAGACTTTATAATAAGTGAGGAAGTCTTGTGGGTTTTCCTCTCAAGTGGAGATGTTTTGGCCTTGCTTGATCACCTATATCGTATGTCCTTTGTCTTATTGTTCTTTATGGTTTGGTAGATTTTTTATGAAGAATGTTAATACTAATCAAGTGAAAGAAGAAAGATAATCAAATTAAGTAAAAATATATCACAAGAAATTATCAAAGTAAGAGAAATCATCTACCCTAGCTGCACCTGGATTTCTCAACACATAGAACACTTACACCAAAAGAAAAAGTTAAGATTGAGTCCATGTTATGTTATTTAGAAACCAATCTTTAGGCTAATGCATCATTAATTCAGACAGGTTTGGGTTTTTTTGTATATGGTTGATTAAGGATGGTATGGAGGAAGGAAAGATGGGTAGGAAGACTGCGTAGATTATTAAACCTTACCTAGCATCTTCAAAATCATTGGACTCATATAAAAATTCAATGGTTGGACCTACAAATTATAAGCTAGATACACCCAATAGGTATCTAATTCCAGTGTTTGCACTAAGACTTCTTGAGAACCATATGAAAAAACTCAAAGCAGATAAGAGTGATTAATATATAATAGAGATGTTAGACCCTTTTATAGAACTACTAGAGCATTGTCTGAATTCTAATTATGAAGTAGTTATACCACATTATGTGAAATGTTTGGCTTGTCTATTGAGACTCCCCCTTGCATCTATTGATATTCACAAAAGCAATATTTCCTTAGTTCTTAATATGGTCCTAACATCAAGAAAGAGTGACAGTCCCTTAATGCAGTCTTCTGTTAATTTAATTGTTATGATTTTGAGACATGCAAATAAAACCATCTCAAATGATCCATTAAAGATTATTCTCTAATTTCCACTCTTTATCAATTTAGAGAATATCTCAACTATCATTGCACTATCATTTTTGAAAGAAATTATTATGCGGTAGTTGTTGGTTCTATATTTGTATGATTTAGTAGGTAAAGTGGCACGTTTGATAGTAACTAGTCAAACTCTTCCGATTCACCAATAATGTAGTTAAGTTCTTATATAATTTCTTCTTGAATACCCTCTTGGTGCCAAGCGACTGCAATAACATTTGTATTTTTTAGTGATTCACCATTTTGTACTAGTGATTTTCCATGATTTTACAAGATAATATAATATGGTGAGAGATTCACCAAAAAAATTATATATACATATTATATTATTATTAGAATCACCTTTTATTTTTCCTATGTATCATGGGGATCGACCCATTATATTATACATATAAATTTAGGGGGGTTCTTAAAATTTTCTCTGAGGATTGTGTTATATGTTGGTCCATTTTTATAGATGAATTGATGGCACATTGTAGGGATATTAAGAGTAACACATTATTTACTCAATTAGAAAATATTTGACAAAAATATCCTATAATAGAGCACATTAAACAATTCAAAAATTTGAGTCTTAGAGTAAAGAAAATTTTAGAGGAATAATTTGATAGAACTATTTATGGGAACTTTAAAGGAAAGAATCTAGCATGAAGTGTGCCTCTTTGAATGTAAATCTCTAGAGCATGCTTCAAGTTTGGAAAGGAAAGTTGAAATATAAATATGGACACTGAAAAATTGGTCACTAATAACCATAGAGAAAATCATCCCCCCGCTCCTAAATTGAAAACGTTGAATCCTCGACATATAGATGAAAGAAGAACAAAGGAATTATGTTTCAACTATGACAAAAATTATAGTAAAGGAAGTAAATGGAGTGAGAATGAACTATTCTACATTGACTGTGAAGATGAAGAATATCTAGAAGTATAAACTTCACAAGATATAAAGCTAGAATAGACTACTTCGACAATATTTTGTCATGTATTTGCTAACATCGGCACTCCACAATCCCTCAAGATAGAAGGATAGATCAAAAAGCAAAAGAAAACAATATTGATTGATTTAGGTAATACCCATAACTTCATCAATTACAAATTGGAAAAGAATCTTAATTTCTTTGTATATCCAATACCATAATGTAAAGTAATGATTGCAAGTGTAGGTACCATCAATTGTTCATAGAAGTGCCATAATATTAATTTGAATGTTGGGGAGTATTTTTTGGTTATTCCCATTATTGCAATTCAATTGGGTGGAGTTAATGTTTTATTAGGGTTTTAATGGTTATAATCATTGAGAACAATGGCCATTAATTTTAAGGATCCTTTCATAAGATTTCAGTGTCCCTTTTTTAGCATTTTTTTTTCATGCTAATAGAGCTCTTATCACTTTACTAGGTTTCCCTTCAATACTTCTAAACTCAAATTCCTTTCATAAAAAAATTATTAGAAGGAAAGGAAATTGAGCTTATATGTATATTGAGCTTATAGGTATCTAAGGGAAACCAAGTAAAGTGATAAGCTCTAATAGCGTGAAAAAATTGCTAAAAAAGGACACCAAAGTGTAATTGCACAATTATGTTCACAAGACATTCAAAAATATATATCCTCTACTCCAATGGTTATTCAAAAAGTTATCAACAATAATTCTAAGGTATTAGGAGCTATTCCTAAGCGTATTTCACTTTCAAAATATCATGATCGTGCTATTTGCAACCTGGAAGTGTACCACATAGCATTAGGTCATACAAGTATCCACATGTACATAAGAGTGAGATTGAGTGTTAGTGCAAGAAATATTAAAGGCGGGCATCATTCAACGTAGCCAAAGTGATTTCTCTTCACCAATAGTAATGGTTATAAAAAAGGATGGTTGGTGGAATATGTTTCCATATTGCAAACAT
This sequence comes from Pinus taeda, assembly GCA_000404065.3. Lineage (NCBI taxonomy): Eukaryota > Viridiplantae > Streptophyta > Pinopsida > Pinales > Pinaceae > Pinus > Pinus taeda. Next base: position 23,820 of record APFE030535930.1, on the reverse strand, counting down.
CTCAACAAAATTACAATTTAAGAAACATTTCTTATTATTGTCATTGTTGAGTTATTAGATGAATTTCATGGGGAAATTTTCTTTACTAATTTGGATCTTCGTTCTGGATTTCATCAAATTAGAATGAGGCAAGACGACATTCACAAAACAACCTTTAGAACACATGAGGGCCATTATGAGTTTTTGGTTATGCCATTTGGACTTACAAATGCACCTTCAACACTTCAAAGCTTGATGAATTCTATTTTCAAACCCTTCCTTAGAGAATTTATTTTAATTTTTTTTAATGGCATACTAATCTATAAAAAATCTTGGGAAGAGCATGTAGAACATGTTGACATGATCTTAACATTATTGGAAGAGAAAAATCTATATGAAAAAACTTCCAAGTGTTCCTTTGGAGTTCAAAAAGTGGAATATTTATATCATGTCGTATCACATGAGGGTGCCAACGTGGATCCTAACAAAATTTTAGCTATGAGGGAATGGCCACTTCCAAATACACTGAAGAAAATAAGAGGATTCTTAGGATTGACAAGATATTACTGCAATTTTGTCAAGAATTATGGTCAAATGACAACACCTATAACAAAATTGTTGAAGAAGGAAGAATTTTCTTGGACTAAAGAAGCAACCAAAAATTTTAAAGAACTTAAAGAGACTATGTGTACAACTCTCATCACAAAAACATTCATTGTAGAGTGTGATGCTTGAGTCCATGGAATTGATGCAATTTTGATGTAAGAAAGAAGATTATTTTCCTTTGAAAGTAAGAAACATAAAGGAAAGCACTTACTTAGACCCATCTATGAAAAATAAATGTTAGTGATATTGCATGTCATTAAGAAATGGCATCCATACCTAATGGGAAGACACTTCAAAGTAAAAATAGATCATGATAGTCTGAAGTACTTCTTGGAACAAATACTATCTTCAGAAGGGTAGAAAAAATGGGTCACAAAGATGTTGGGCTATGACTTTGAAATTATATACAAAAATGGAAAACTAATTATTGTGGAAAATGCACCCTTAAGGAAAGAGGAAGACACTAATGTTTTGATATGTGCTATTTCCATTCCACAATATGATTGGGTGGAAGAATCAAGGATAGAATGGAAGAAAGATGAGAATATATTCAACATCATTCTAAACTATAGGAGTGCCCCAATGCAATAAAAAAATTATGTGGTAAAATGATTTTTTACTGTACCAAGATTTCTTACACTTATGTAAGGATTCTCAACTCAAATAGAACGTCCTTTCAAATTACACACTTGTTATAGATCCATTTGGGCACATCAAATCCCAACATCTAGATCAGTGTTTTAGGGCTCATCAACCCCTAAATTCAGTTGTTTCATGCCCTAAACAATTCAAACCTTTGAATGCCTCCTTCCCAGACAGTTTCATGACTTGAAGACATCCAGGAATTGCCTCTAGAGGGACCAACGTAGGTAATCCCTTATGAAGGTGCGTTGCAGAGTAGTTAAGTCCACTGCCAGGGTGCTCTGCAGAGAACTTAGGCTTCCTTTCACCTGCGTTGGGCAAGAATGAGTGAAATCCACATAGGGTTTGGGGAATATTCTTATCTTTTGGAGTGATCTAGAAGTTTCCCTGTCTTATCAACTCCTATGAGCTCGAAAATGGATGAGGAATGAGTTAAGGAGCATTCTATCCACTCATCCCTTCCTCCATGGTGTAGGGTTGTGTTATATTCTTTCCCCAACTAGCCCACATAGTTAACAGGGGGGTTAGAGGGGGGGCAGAGTCCCCCTTCATTGCGTCGATTGTGTAGCAGGGGGGGTCACAGGGGGTTTGAGGTGTACCTGTAACCCCACTTTATGGGGTTTGGGGCGGCACCCCAGAAAATTTTGGTTTTGGATCCTATGTTAGGTTGGGCGGACCCACCTACGTTTTGTGCATGATTTTCGCACATGCTTTTCTCTTTTTTTTGGGACGCAATGGTTTTTGGTCCATGGTATTGGACGTAATGGTTTTCAATCCATGGTATTGGATGCTTCAGCATGTATAAATATGTATTATAACATTGAAAGGAATATAATGAAAAATCAAGCTGGTAGTCCCGGTTTTGGGAGCTAGGGGAAAATCTATGTGTATATGTGTTTTATGTGTTATGCTCTTGAATTGTTTATTTTCTGTGTTTTAGAATTCATATGCAGGTAATTTCTGTACGGGGTTAAAACCTACATTTGGGATCAGAGTTGTTTTGGCTTCAAGGGGATGACTTTGTTGTTGAGGGGTTTTGCTCGGGCCTGTGGTAGACCCTGTTCAGTGGGAGATGTGCGAGATCGATTCTGTTGGTGAAAGAAGATGGTGAGTAGTGGAAAGATAGAGATCAAGAAATTTAATGGTCAGAGTTTTGAGTTGTGGAAACTCAAGATGGAGGATATGTTAGTGGATAAAGATCAGTGGATCACGTTAGATCTGGATACTAAACCAACGGGAGTGTCCAATGAAGAATGGAAGAAGTTGGATCGGAAGGCAAAGAGCACAATATGATTGTGTGTCTCAGATTTAGTATTGTTGAATGTATTAGGGGAAGCTACGGTGAAGGCTTTGTGGGACAAGTTAGGGACTTTATACCAATCTAAGTCTCTGGTGAATAAACTGTTCCTATGGAAAGAGTTGTATAACCTGAGGATAAACACGGGGACTCAATGATAGAGCATTTGAACGCATTTAATACTGTGGTAAGTCAGTTATCATCTGAAGATATTAAAATTTTAGATGAAGATAAGTGCATTAGTTTGTTGTGTTCTCTACCAAATTCGTGGGATAGTCTAGTTATTGCAATAGGTAGTAATGTCACTGCCTTGTAGTTTGATGAAACAGTCTCAGCCTTGCTAATAGAGGAGATGAGATGAAAAAATATGGAGAGCCAGAAAGGTGATTCCTTGTCTGTACAAGGATGGTCTCAGAACAGGGCTGTTTAGGCCCTTTTTCGTAGGTGGGACGTACTATTTTTTGTGACCAACGGCTTACAACTCAGTGTTGTCCCAAGACTCAATATTACCTGCGTTGACCCTACCGCGTACAAGTATGGTCCATTTAATTCCTGAGACGGCGACCAACCCAGGACCACCATGCCTGTCTTCATCTGTACAGCGCAAAATCACCCCCTAGCTCTGACCTCATCCCTTTGCCATACCCCGTGGGAAACTCTCACCGCAGAGAGACAGTAACCCCGCTGCACCTCTCTCCACTCCATTCCCCACACCCCTCGCACATACCACTGTATAAAATATACAAATGAGACGAGGGACAGGCTTGTGGGTCCAAATTTCCAGGATGACTACAGATCTAGCTCTATTTTTTATAGGCTGCTTACTGCAAGAGAAGAACCAGATCACTCTTTTATGTCAGAGTTGAGTCAGATCCTTTAATGGTTGAGTCAGATCCTTTAATACCCTAAAGGCTGCTCAAAACGAGTAATAGCTTTTAACAAAAATAAGTCATCGAGTGGGAGATCTAAATCTCCAGGAAAACTTGTAAAGGTGGTGTGCTGGAAATGCAGAAAGGAAGGGCACTACAAAAGGGACTGTAAATCTAGAGCTCCTAATAAAGGAAAGGGATCTGATGATGCTCCTTTTGCAGAGGTGAAAACCACCTCAGATGAAGTTGGGGATGTGTACTTGGCTTCTTCAAGTACACATGTAGATCATGAGGCATGGTTGATTGACTCAAGTGCATCTTCACTTCACTCCCCATAGAGAGTGGTTCTGCGAGTATGAGAAATACGATGGTGGTGATGTCTTCTTAGGTGATGATAGGAAGGGTAAAATCATTGGTCGCAAAAAAGTAAAGTTGAAGCTGCAAGGTGGAAGGGTTAGAAAACTTCCAGGTGTTCTACATATTCTTGCATTAGCCAGAAATCTAATTTCTGTTAGCAAGTTGGGTGATGCAGGTGTAAAAATAATGTTCAAGAAGGATACCTGCAAGATGGTTCGGGGAGCATTGGTATTGATGTGGGGAGTTCGAATTGGAACTCTGTACAAGCTACAAGGTAGCACTATTGTTGATGGGTGCAACAGTTCTGTGGTTCCTGAAAGTGGAGCAGAAAATATAGTGGTCTCTGGAGAGAAGACCATGTTGTGGCATCAAAGGCTTGGACATATTGGAGAGGATGGCCTTTGAATACTTCATGGTGAAGGTATGGTAGAAGGTATGAGTAATAGCTCTCTAGATTTTGATTTCTATGAAAATAGTGTATACGGGAACCAGAATCGGGTGAGTTTCCCCTCTGGTAGTAAGAGGGCGAAACAGATATTAAAGCTTGTGCACAATGATGTGTTTGGACCTGTGAGGGATCCATCACTGAGTAAGTCTGTGTACTATGTATCATTTATAGATGACTTCTCAAGGAATACATGGATATATTTCCTTAAGAAGAAATCTAAAGTCTTTGACAGGTTTAGAGAATTTAAGGCTCTTGTGGAAAATCAGACAGAGAAGAAGATAAAGGTGTTGAGGACAGATAATGGTGGAGAGTTTTGCAACAAGGAATTTGAAGAATTCTGTAAGAAGTGTGGTATATCACGGTAGAAGACTACTCCATATACACCTAAGAAAAATGGAGTTGCAGAAAGAATGAACAAGATGTTGATGGAAAGGGCAAGAAGCATGCTCAGTGGTATTGGATTAGGACAGGAATTCTGGGCAGAGGCAGTGGATACTGCATGTTACCTGGTTAACAAGTCACCTTCATCAGTGTTGGAGGATAAGACTCCACAAGAGGTATGGACTGGTAAGAAACCCTCTCTTTCACATCGAAAGTTATTTGGATGTGATGCATATGTACATGTTCCAAAGGAGAAAAGAACCAAGTTGGATAGTAAATCTGAAAAGTGCATCTTTATTGGGTATAAGGATGGTCTAAAGGGTTATAAGCTTTGGAACCCAGTAATAAGGAAGGTTGTGTACAACTGAGATGTGGTGTTCAAAGATGTGAAAGATGTTATTAAATAGGAAGTCCAACCAAAGGAACCTAAAAAGATAGAGTTTGAGCTTAAGGAGGAAAAATCATACTCTACAGCAAAGGAGGAATTAGAAGATGAAGAGCCACAAACTCCAGGTAGAGAAGATCAGCTCAATAAACAGGCAGCCGGAAAGGTATAGTCTATTTGCTTTCTGCTCAAATTTTGTTTTATCTGTTACTGATGATAATCCCAGAACTGTGAAGGAATCAATAGATTCAAAGGATGGAAAACTCTTGAAAGAGGCCATGGTTCATGAAATGGCATCTTTGCACAAAAACGAGGCTTTGGATTTGGTGCAGTTGCCTGTTGGAAGGAAACCCATTGGCATCAAATGGGTGTTCAAGAAAAAGATAAATGCAGAAGGAAAGGTGGAGAAATAAAAAGCTTGGTTGGTACCAAAAGGTTATTCCCAGGTGTCGGGAATTGATTTTGGTGATATTTTTTCTCCTGTTGCCAAGGTAGCTTCTATCAGATTACTTTTATCTATTGCTACTGCTTTTGATTTTAAGGTAGAACGAATGGATGTGAAGACAACATTTCTTCACAGTGATCTAAAAGAGGATATCTACATGAAGCAACCTGAAGGTTTTGCAGTGAAGGGTAAGAAAGAAATGTTATGAAACTTAAAGAAGTCTCTATATGGGTTAAAACAGTCATCAAGGACGTGGCATTAGAAATTTGATACATTTATACGGGGACTCAGCTTCACCAGAAGCAAAGAAGATCACTATGTGTATTTTAAATTAATTGGTGACCATGTTATTTATCTAGTCTTGTATGTGGATGATATGTTGCTGGTTGGTAATGACAAAGGAATTATCCAGGATTTGAAGAC
>APFE030535930.1:0-10832 GCA_000404065.3 Pinus taeda | reverse complement strand
AATATTGTTTGAATTGGGATATTCTGCAACTTTTGAATGAGTGGCCACACTTCTTTGTCCTTCTTCCATTCATCCCTTGCTTTGTTTATCCAATCTGGTTGGATAATAGAAATAGCACAAAAACAATGTTTCCACATCCTCATCCTTTCTTGAGAGTGCATCTACAACAAAAAATTTCTTCCCTTTTCTATAGATGATGTCAAAGTCATAACCCAACATATTTGTGACCCATTTTTTCTGTTCTTCTAAAGATAATATTTGTTCTAAAAAGTATTTAAGACTATCATGATCCATTTTTATCTTGAAGTGTCTTCCCACTAGGTATGGTCGCCATTTCTTAAGTGCATGTAGTATTGCCAACATTTCCTTCTCAGAAATAGCTTGCTTGAGATGTAACCGTAAAAATACCCAATCACCTACATCAAAACATTTTTCACTGTGATGTTGATCTACCTGTTTTTTCATTCGATTCTACACCAAAGTGGCATTATCCTTTAAAAGTTGGAGAACTTGTTGTTGATGCTCGATGTAATCTTTCACTGCTTGAACCTTTTTCTTCTTCATATTTCCTTCTATCTTGACAATTTGAGGAGTGGTAATTTCTTCCAATGCTTTACAAGATATGGTCGGATTCATTTCTTGATACTCGATGTGATCTCTCACTTCTTGAACATTTTTCTTCTTGGTATGTCCTTCTATCTTGATAGTTTGAGGAGTAGTAATTCTGGCCAATGCATTACAAGATATGGCTGGGTTCATTTCTTCTTTCTCGATGTGATCTTTCACTTCTTGAACCTTTTTCTTCTTGATATGTCCTTCTATCTTGAGAGTTTGAGGAGTGGTAATTCTTGCGAATGCTTTATAAGATATGTTCTGATTAATTTCTTCTTTCTCTGGGGTTGGGTCCTACCATATATCCTCTTCTTTTGATGTTTATTGATCCTTTTCTTCCTCTTCTTCATACTCTATGTAAAACAGTTTCTTCTCAGCACACTTATGACCTTTAGTACATTTTCCATCACAATTGTAACAAAGCCCCTTTTCTCTTCCAATTGTTGTGGTGTAACCCTTGTAGGTTGTGGAAGGCTAGGAGAAACAACACTTCTATTATTATAGTTGTGAGGGGTAGACTTCCTTGTTGCTATAATTTTACTTTCCACTATGTAACAAAGCTCTTTTACTCTTTCCAATTGTTGTGGTGTTACTCTAAAGAAGGTGTTGCTCTTTGTATCCTCATAATGTGCTATCATTTCCTCCGTGAAAATTGACCACGTAACAAGTTGTTTACGAAGAAAAAAGCCCTTTATACCATAAAAATTGATCTGATTTTAAATATTGAAGATGCAATACATACCTTTTGTAACAGTGGTACACCATGTAGATCAAAATATTGCTCCATCTGAAGTATCCAATTTACTGGATCCTTGCCATCAAACTTCCTCATATCGTCTTTTCTTGATTTTAGGAGCACGATCTTGAAATGACTATAGCTCTATAATTTTAGTTCTTCCAATTCTAAAATTGCTACCTGCAGTAGCCCTATGCGTCCTCTTTCCAATGCCACCAGTCTTATCCAAATTGGATTCTCCAAGGAAGAGTTATGCCAAGTTTCCCACAGTGACCTGATTATAGACTAGTTCAGTAGAGCGAACTTGTATGACTTGCCACGTGTCATTGTTTCGACCTTTGGCTCTGAAAAATATATACAAGAAACTACGGTCCGTCCTATTTTTTTACCTTTTTACGAAATTTCAATTTGATGCTCAAAGAGAAAGTTATGACGATTTTCCCCAGGTCACCTGTTTGAAATGTAATTCAGGAGTCTGCAAAAAGACCAACTTCCTCAGATCATATCTCCGAAAATATAGCGCGAAAAGCTCTGAAATTTGGACCCAAGGTTTAGTGTAATTTCTTCTCAAATGGGTTTTTTTTTCGCTTCTGAAACATTGCAGGAAAAATTTATAGTGAAAATTCCACAATGACCTATTTGGAGCAAGGAAACCCTAGAATCCAAAGCTCTCATACCAAATGTTATGAAACTAGCTCACAAAAAGATAGAAAAGATAGATCAACGCCTTAGAATTCAGCCTCTTCAAGGGGGAACCTCCTTTACATTACATAAATGATCAATTCTTCGATGATACAAATGACAAAACCTCCTTTCGATATATAGGAGTCTAAGGGGTCATAATATACTTAGAGCCGACATAACAATAATAATGTAAGGGCACAATAATAAAAATAGTGAGCTTCTATGGGGCACAATAACAACAATATGGGGACTACATGGGCACAAAAATATAAGGAGAGGGTTGTACTAATAACAATAAGGGGTTACACTAGTAGTATAGGGGCCTAACAAATTGAATTCAAGCATAGTTCTTCATTTTAAGGTTGCGTAAAAATGAAACTGAATTCAAGCATAGTTTCTTCACTTCAAACTTGTGTAAACATGAAACTGAATCCAATCATAGTTCCCTATGGTTCAAGCTTGTGTAAAAATGAACTCATTTCCATTTTTAACCCTCGTGATTGTGATTCTATCAGCCTCTTTCATTAGATAAGCCTTGTTTTTTTTCATCCCATCGCCACCATCCCCTTGGTCGATCATATGCTTTCACTTGGTTATTTTACCCTTTTTGAGGAATAGTTGCAATGAGTGGTCTTATTAGCCAGCCTCTTCACATAAATCAACATGTTTTGAGAAGTTCCAACATCACCGGAACCAGTTGCTATGAAAAATAACTTGAGAGATTAATTTATGAAAAATAACTTGTGGAATTTTCTTTTTGTACCTTTTCAAATTCTCTAAACATGAAAAGGACCGAGTTATCTTTGTCGTTAAACTCATTAAAACATCAAATAGCGAAAAACTTGTCCATCTAGACAAGACCGAGTTTCACCTTCGCTAAACTCGTTAAAACATTAAATAGTGATGGATTCCCTCGAAGGTTGGAATTATACAACAAGCATATGTTATCATCCTCAAGTTTGATAAAAATAAAGAGGTACTGGTCAGCAATGGCTGGGGAAAATGGGAAAAGCGGAAAACCACTTTATGGTAGCAGGTCGCTCTTGAACATGACACTTTCACTCCATCATCGTGACTATCTGGGTTGGGTTATTAGCTTGATGGTTATCATATCGTTGGTATATCATACCATCCATCGCTTTTTTTTGGGTCAATGCTACCAATTCACTTTAGTGTCGCCGACATGTTCAAGAGAAGTCATCCAGTCAAAATCCATCTTTTTCAATACCATAAACCTTCATTTTCATGACCGCCATTCTTGAACTTTGTGTTGTCAGTCAAATTCCATCTCTAAAATCACTACACTCGTTTCATGTTGTTGATGTGGGATATAGCAAGACCCTCCTACGACAATTCGCTTCTTATCGACATCAACTCATTATCCAAGAAGTTGACTTAGAAACACCCATTCAGTACCTTGAGACTTGCATGCATCAATGGCAGGTTTCTTGCTTTCGATGATAGGCATACATCGATATTAAATCATCCATTCACACCATGTAGAATGTACTACAATACCTTGAGGATCATTATCATTATCAGTGATTTCTCTCACATCTGTTAATAGCTTACATCATTAGCTGGTAATTAGATGGTGTCTTCCCATGTTCGACTTCAGATCACATATTCACATGGTTAGACTTGTACTTGAGCGAACAGTTGAACGAGATTGAAGACCCCGGATCTAGTTTCATCCATCCGAGATGCGATATTAGGAGTACTAAATCATATGTACAATGGCTTTACATTGATAGTCATTCCGATCATGGGTTTATATCTGTAGAAGACTATTTATGTACATGTAATGAAAGTTTACAAGTTGAGTATGGGTATGCCTTCCCTCAGAAATTCATGTAAAATCAAATATCATGATATATGTATTGTAATTGATGTAGGTCACGTTCCACTTTGATACCTCCTCATCACATCGTAAAGCATTTCATTCGACATTGGCATTTTTCCTACTTCATGCTTTAGGGGGAAGCTATTATAGATCCATTTGGGTACATCAAATCCCAACATCCAGATCAATGTTTTAGGGCTCATCAAACCCTAAATTCAGTTGTTTCATGCCCTAAACAAGTCAACCCTTTTAATGCATCCTTCCTAGACAGTTTCATAACTTGAAGACATCCAGGAATTGCCTCTAGAGGGACTAGCACAGGTAAGCCCTTAGGAAGGTGCGCTGCAGAGTAGTTAAGTCCACTGCCAAGGTGCTCTATAGAGCACTTAGTCTTCCTTTCACCTGCGTTGGGCGAGAATGAGCGAAATTCACATAGGGTTTGGGGAATATTCTTATCTTTTGGAGTCATCTAGAAGTTTCCCTTTCTTATCAACTCCTATGAGCTCAAAAATGGATGAGGAATGAGCGAAGGAACATTCTATCCTCTCATTCCTTCCTCCATGGAACTAATTCTAAGTATGGAAGGCCATTCAATGTCACCATTAATGACAAAATCTCCTTCATCTTCCTATAAATTGACCACTCATCTAAGTGATCAAGGGTTGGATTATGTTGAATCTAAAGGAGATAATGCTACTATGAGACTTGACTTTGGAGAAATAATGTGATGCCACAAGCTTGTCATGCTTTTGATGTGATGCGGATGGGATCCAAGTTGTAGGAATGACTTTGAATCAAACACTAATGGTTGTAATTCCTTCTTCTATCTACGAAAGTGTTTGAACCTTTTTCCACATGCTGTGTTCTTTCATAATGCTTATATGTATGAATTGCTTCTGATTCCTTTCATTTATATTCAATAGATCATATTCTTTGATTAGTTTTTATCTTCTGTTGTGTTTACAGTGTACTTCTCAAGCGGATTAAGTATGGGAAGGAGCAACAGAATCGATACAAGGGAGATGAGAGGAAAGCGAAACTACAGGTAGGCCTTCTATCTTCTCATCTTATCTATTATTTATAGGAAAAGTATAAAACATTTTAAACTGTTGTTCTAGCCACAACTACTTGTCTAGTGAATTAGTGTTTATCCGTAGATGCTAAATTCTCCAAAACAACACTTCTCCTAAAAGGAGGGCATCTATTGTTCTTGAATACATACCATAGATTCAAGAAACATTTTTTTAGGAAGGTATTAAAGAAGGTGTGAAAAAATTTATAGCGGGGATTGTGTTATGCCCTCAAAATAAGGGAGAGACAATGACGACCCAGGGTTGCTTTAGCCATTAGCCTTACCAACCCAATGTTGGGAAGAATTTTCAATGGATTTTATTACAAATTTACCCAAATATGAAGGAAAGAGTATCATTGTGGTAGTGGTAGATCGAATGACAAAGTATGCCCGTTTTTCTCTCTTTCTTATCCCTTTAAAACAAGTACAGTGGAAGAAGCATTCATGGAAACAATCCAAAAGCTACATGGAATACCAAATGTTATTATAAGTGACAAAGATCTAGTTTTCATTGGAAATTTTTCGTCAAAATTAATTTCTTGTTTGGGTACTCAATTGGCTCATAGCTCATCTTACTATCCTCAATCTTATGGGAAAATTGAGATTGTGAATACATGTTTAGAAGGATACTTAAATTTCTTTGAATCTAATATGTAGACACAATGTGTCAAATGGTTTCCCTTAGAAAAGTGGTGGTATAACACATCCTTCCATACCTTATATAAATGCCACAATTTATGGAAATTTATTGATAGCTTCCTCCATCCATCACATCAACCTTGAAAGGGAATATAAAGGCTCAAGTAGTAAAGGACCACATACTGCAACACAAGACATTTTCAAACTATTGTAGGATGACTTGGTTATAACATGAAATAGGATGAAACAACACACTACTGAAAATTGAGCTAATTTGTTACGGTCATTTTCCATTCTTTCAACAAAGTTTTGTCACTATAATGAAAAAGGGAGGTCTCACTAAAAATTGTTTTAGGTACATTTATACTATCGACATTTTTACAATTGTCGGAATTATTATGCTAGTTATGGACACATGTCGTTGAAGATAGAAGGTGTTTTCAGACACAACCACTCGTTGGAATTGTAACACCAATAATCGCCATTCCATGTCATCATAATATTAATAGAAGGACAATTTCCTTGCATCGTACTACAATGAAATTTGGTGTCGATCGATCAACGATGGTGGGTATCCTTCGATGAATTTTCCATACCCGCCATGCTTTCCATTCAATGGTTGGACATTTTTGGTCATTATAAGACGGATGAAAGTGGGTGTCATTCAACCAATAACATCAGATATCCTTCGACGAAGTTTCCATACCCAACATGTTTTTTGTTGGATAGTTGGAGAGTTTCATGTCATCGTAATTCCATCGAGCACTGCCATCAGAGGACCAATGCAACTAAGTATTCTTTAATAAATATGTGTGTGTGTGTGTGTGTGTGTAAACTAGTTTTGGCCATTAATATCATAATCCATTAATATAAAGGAAATAGTTACATTCTAGCTTAAATCCCAAATAATAAAAGACTAATTGCTATAATCTATGTTTTTTAATGCTCATATAGTGACTCTTTATAAGATAGATTCATTGTGGACCTAGTCCTATGCAATCAATGTATTTTCTCTATTTTACCAAGGTTTCAACCATAAGTGTTGGGTAATTTAATTGAGTGTCAAATTAATTACATTCAAATGCAAATCCAGGTTTGTACACTTATGAAGTAAACTATACTATATGTGCAAGGAGATTAACTTTTCACTTTCAATTCTCTAAAGGCGAATCATATTCTATTGAAAACAATAAATGATCAAAAGATGCAAAACTTATTGTAAGAAGTGAAATGAGATTCTACTTATGAGATGAAATCTAAGTAGAGCACACACATGTTCAGTCAAAGTAAAGGCAATAAATATTAACTACTTTAACTTTATGAAAGAGAGAATAGACTATTCTAAGAAAACAATAAATTTCTAATCTGGAAAGCAATGAATCTAATCTAAGCAATAAAATGACTTCTTGGAAAGCAATCATATGTTCTATAGTATGAAAAATTTCAATTTCTAATTTATGGAGAATAAGAACAATATACTCTATGGAAGCTTTGAAATTATAATGTAAATAAAGTAACAAAAACCTTATATATGAAAACAATCAATTTTTTATTCTATGAAAGATAAAAGAAAATTTACTCTATGAAATATGATCTATGGAAAATAAAAGGCAGTTTATGCTATGAAAGAATTTTCATTTCATGATCTATGAAATGTAAAGATGAACTACAACTATAAAAAAAATAAAAAAATAAAAAAATAGAATACCAAGCAAGTGACTATGAAAGTGAATTGAATCAATCAAGTGTGCATACCCAAACTTAGTATTCATTCATTTTTGGAACCATGATATGCCTAAGATGCTTTATAAGAAATCCTTACATATCCATAAATATGAGACTAAAAATGATTGTAAAAGTAAGGAAATGATAGCAAAGATAACTGTTAAAATTTTGTGGTTTTTGAATTTTTATTCAAGCACTTTATTTATGCAAAAACAACTAAAACAAATGAGTGACATTATATAGAATGAAATGACAAGAAAGAAATATAAAAACAGAGTATTTAAAAGCAACAAAAGATAAATGAAAAAGAAATTAAATTACACTTCTCATACACAGCAGCGGGCCCTCCTACTGGATGATGAGTTCTAAAACTACTTAGAGAACTTGATGATCATTTGTGTACTCTTCTCATTGAGGCGTAATCGTAACAATATGCCAAATTTATTAAATCAAAACAATGCATAACAAAGGAAAGGATAATTATAATGGATGTCTCTTTGCTTCTCAGTGAAGCATATATATAGTGTCTTTTGCAATAACAACTTGAGAAACTAACTACTAGAAATTTTCTTTGTGAATGACAACTAAGTCTTTAATTTCCATTGAAATTCCAATTTCTATGATTCACTATCATGGAAGTGAATCATAGAAATATTTTATATTAGACACTTCATCATTCATTTGATTTCTCATTCCTTGAAGATTTATCATGCTCACTTGAGATTATAATTCGTTGCTAAGTAGACTAGCGGTTTGGTTCATGCACCATCTAAATAGTTGACCAAATGTTTGACTTTGCTATTGTGATCAATCAATGCACTTTTGCTTGCACCTAGTAGGTGAAATAGCATTTAGGTGTGATTTGGCATCTATCCATATGCTCGGGCTGACTTGTCCTCCACATAGTCTACCTGAACCTTGGGTTCAAGTACAAAATGTTGCCAGGGCTACAAAATGTGTTAATTTTCGTAATTTATGAAAATTTATCCAAATTTATGAAGCAAAACACATAGAACTAGGATAATATTGGACTTTCGCCTTATCGCATCTTATGTAGCTCTGATGGTGGATTATTCATGGAACAGTAGTATGATAATTCAAGGATGAGTGAGATATAAGGGAAAATGAGTAAAAAGATAGGTAACAAGCTATCAAAAAGGATATTATCACTTTGGCCCAACAATAAGTAAATCTAATTCCATAGCTACAATACCTTAATTATGTAACACATGAGACTCTATAAGAAATGAAATGAAAAATTTTCTAGAATAAATATTGCAATCCAAATTACAATGCATATATATACAAAAATGTGTTTATCATCCAAAACCCATTTGGTGCCCTATAGAATATATTGTGAAAATGTGCAACATGCTACATTAGAAATATTATTTAAAAATCACACACATATGTATACATCTTGGCACATCCCTTATCATTGTTAACAATACAAGTAATTTCAGGGTGGCAGGAGGGGGATGGGTTTTGTACAACCTCAATGAAAAATCGAATACAAGGTATGCCTTGGGGCTGAGTTCAATGACCAACAATCAAGTTGAATTGTGTGGCTTGTTGCAAGGCCTACTACTAGCAAGATCTTGTTGCAAGGCCTACTACTAGCAAGATCTCTTCAAGTAAATAACATCACTATTCTCGGTGACTCACTTATTGTGGTACACCTCCATAAAGGTACTTGGCGTAAATATAGTTGCCTAGAAAATATTATGAAGAGAAATAAATCATTGCTTGAAGAATTTCCTAACAAAGCTTCCTTCCATATTCTAAGGAATCAATATATGAAGGCAAATAAGCGTGGTAACAAAGCTTGGAAGCTCAAAGCTAGGAAATTGGAAACAAATGGCACCCAAGGTTGGTGTAATTTACCATAACTTGACCCTCAAAAATATGGAAATGAAGTATTACATGATACATATCAATGTTATCAAGCACACCTCAAAGCAAGCCTAGAATTTCAAACATTGTTTTCCTGTCAGATAAAATTTTGGGGACAAGTGTTTGTTTTTTATGCTTATCATTTTTCGTTTTAAGTAAATTCATAAATAACAAATTATCATTTATGTTCTAAGTAAATTATTGACTTTCAAACTATTTTTGTATTGCATATAGATTTTGATTATTTTTTTTTTTATTACGAACACAAATTAAAAACCATTAAAAGAAAAAAATTAAATAAAACATCAATAATAATAGGCAATCCATAGTATCCCATGGGGCTTTCTCATTTGGAAATCGCCTTGTTATGAAGTATTGCATAAACCATGAGATTCAAAATTCAAATCCCCGTTGGGTCAAGCCAAAAAAAAAAAAGGCAATTCATATTAAAAAATATTTTTTATCTAGTCTTATCAAAGCGAAGTATTATAAAATAGTAGTGAAATTTTATAGATCTATTTCTAAAGAGTTATCAAGATTTCATAAAAAGAAATCTCTCAAATGTGGCATCTACATTCTTAGGACAAATTCTATATTTTGATATCCCAACATGTGCTAAGAACCTCAAAGAACATGGGACAACAACAAATTTTTCTTATAACACACTAGAATGAAAAATTGTAACAACAACATTAGTTCCTCAAATCATCAAAATATTTTATATTTAAGAAATTAAAAACTTATTTATTTCCCCGTGAAAATGGTCACCAATGTTCCACTTGCATGACTAATGACAAATGTTTCCGCATGAAGATCAAACTTTTTAGAGATTTACCTTCTTGTAAGAAAAAAAAATAAATTAGAAAAATATATGAACTATGAGTGCATTGTTAATTATAATTTAGTAAGTGTTTATATGCCCTCTATCAAAGATGGTTGAAATGTTTCTTTGACATAAAAAAAATCTTGAAAACATTTTGAATATACACAATGAAAATATATTCAATATATTTATATAAACAAAAGATTTAATGATGCTATGAATATCGAAATTTTAATAGACATTCCATACTAAACAAATAGTAATGGTAATGTAGGTTTTAACCCCGTACAGAAATTACCTACTTACGAATTCTAAATCACAGGAAAAATAAAAATGCGAGAGCATAACACATATAACACATATACACAGAGATTTCCCACTGGATCCCAAAACCGGGACTACCATCTTGATTTTTCATTATGTTCCTTTCGATGTTACAATACATATTTATACATGCCAAAGCATCCAATACCATGGACCAAAAACCATCGCGTCCAAAACCATGGACCGAAAACCATAGGTAGGTTCGCCCAACCTACTATAGGGTCCAAAAAAAAAATCCTGGGCCGCTGCCCCGGACCCCGTAAAGGGGGCTACCCACCCCCCTCAAACCCCCTAGTTCACTACGTAGGTTAATCGTGGAAAGAATATAACTCAACCCAACAATCTCCCACTTGTTGTTTTCTTTTTTCCACGGGGGGCCACAAGAGAGCTTAGTCATTTTTCCAGCCCTGAAACGCCCATTGTTTCTCTACACCAAGAGAACTTCTCAGAGCTCACAGATTTTGTCAATGCATCTACAGTA
>APFE030535919.1:0-39064 GCA_000404065.3 Pinus taeda | reverse complement strand
AAGAATTCAAGTGATTGCTCTTAGATAACATGCCTCTTTCACAAATATACAGCTTAAGTAACGAAATCTTAGTTGCTCATTACTAGTTGTAATCACCTCATCCTCAATATTCACAGTTTGTTCCATGAAATGCACACAGGCCCTGTAACTTTCCTCCTAACCAAAATCAAGATTTCAAGAGAAAACAGTCCTAGACCCCATTGCCCAATGGATTAATCTGCCCTGCTGAGGTACTTTAAAGGAATCAGAAGCATCCTCCCAACCAAATACACAAAAACAACCAAAAAACTCATCTCACAACTAGCCTAAAAACCCTCACTGAAAGCAGTGATAAACTTAATAGAGAGAGCCCTCTCTGACTGCAGCTGGGCTAGAAGCTGCAGCCCAAAGATTGGTTAGTGGTTACCCCGGCCGTATTCTCTTGGGAGTCAAAGAGAACAACCTGGGTGTTAACAGTGCCAACTGTTGGGATGGATCTATAACTTGTATGAGCGTAGTTTCATCCGTGAGTGCATGTTGCACCCACTTTTGTACCTGTTCCTGCTGCAACTCATTCTCTCATCTATGTAGCTCCTGTCTTCGCACTATCTTCATGTCGCGTCGTTGCCTCATAGCCTAAGTCTCCAAAGTTTCTTTCATCACAAGTGGATTTTCTTGAGCTTGCAACTTTGTTCCACCTCTGTGTTGTCAACAACCTTTGTCATGCGTTCGTTGCATCCGGTATGTTGCCTTCAACTGATGCTGATGATGTTGGTCATTGTGATGCTGATCATTGTGATGTTTCTACCATCCTATCTTGATTTCATTGTCTATGAGCAACTTGATGTCATCATAGGTAGGAAAGCTCATAGACACTTCCTTGGCTGCAACCCACATTGTGCTCTCAATGGTGTCCTTTGACTCTGCTCTCCTGAAGGCCATTGTACTTATGCTGCTGAGAGGTAGATGAACACCTGTGATACCTATGAACATGGTAACACTCATTGCAAGCGATCTGTTAGTTGAAAACTAAAACAAACTTGAGAATCGACTTGTGACATACATGTGTGACTGATCATGAAGGATGTACGATTTCTAGTGGGAGGTCAATAGGCTGACTACCAAAATTGTGCATTGCACATTTTGGGTTGTCAGGAAGCTGATTGAATGCTAGGACTATGCAATGCACGTCTAGCCTGGCCTGCTGAGGAGTCAAACTATGAAATGTGTAATTTCAGTCAATAGTGACATGCAACCAACAAACTACATTGTGTAGTTTCTAGGGCCAGCGAGACACTACCTCCAATAATTGCGCAATGCAAGCATGGAGGTTAGTACTTGTTTAGACTAGTGCAATTTCTAGAGGAAAGGCAGAGCCTTCACTTTCAGAAATGTGCAGTGCTAGTTGGGCAAGTTACGCTTCAGGGAAAGCTAGCCCAATCTGGCTGATGGGGGACTAAAAACATGAGAAGTGTGAATGCATGATGAGATGAGTGCAAACGACAAGATTAAATTATCATTCATGCAAAATACATGTGCAGGATTCAAGAAATTGGAAAGCATGCAAGTGTGTGAAGCGAGTCGCCCCAACGGTGACCATTTGTGTAAAAGTAGTGTCATGCATGCGATAGCAGTGAGACATTATTGAAAACTAAAATGGTGCTAGTACAAGCTAGTATGTATCAAAATGACATCAAGCACTCATTGAAACCAAACAAACAAAATTCATACAAATAAAAACACAAAAAGCACCAGATATGCAGCGCTAGACATGAAAAGCGGGCTCACCCCAAAACAACTAAGCTGAATGTGGTGATGGCTCCTAGATGCGGTGTGGGATGTTAGAGCTACAAGATCAATGTGAGGAATGAGATCTACATTATTCGGTTGATGATTTTCGATAAAATCGAGGTTACGACACACATGCCACAAATCTAGGGAAAGTGACACTTGGTGGGACCTTTCTGAAATGATCACTTGCATGTAAGCTCCAAATGTTAAAAATAGATCCCTGAAATGAGGGATGCCTTTGCATGCTGCCTTGGTAGGAGTAGCCCATGCATGAAAATTAGTTTTGCTCGATCCTAGAGGGAACCGGTCAACTCAACTTCACATGCAATGTTCTATTTAGATCGGAGGAAAAAATGTGCATTTATGGGAGGGAGCTGGGTTGGTTGCCCAAAGGGATTATGCAATTTTTAGGCAGAGCAGTTGACTGCTTCCTAGAATTGCACAATTATTGGGCTGAGCCGAACTACTGGGAGAAATTGCGTAATTTTTCTAGTGAACAGTGACAGGAAGATTTGCCCAATTCTGGAGCGCAAGAGGCTGCCAGACAAAATTGAGCAAGTTATGGAGGGAAGGATGGTTCAACTCCAGAATTGCATAATTTCTTGATGGAGCTTCTCAGCCTGTAGCTAGACCAAGTCTGATGAAAGATTCTGGGAAGAGGATGCAACAAGCTTTGATGGATAGGCTATCCTTCTGCAAGAAAATCACTGAAGCTTGTGTACTTGACAAGACAAGACATGCTGTTGTGAAAGGTTGGTAGCGAGGCTCCAAAACGAAGCTAAGGCAAACTTTTGTCAGATGGTTGTAGCCACTACAATAGGACCTAGCCTTTAGATTTTAAAAACATGGCATTTAGATGTCGTATTTGTCTTCAAATAGGACATTTATAAAGTATGTGTCCTTAGGTAAACATAGAGCCAAAAAAATAACAAGCCCAAAATCCAAAGGGATGGTAATTGTCATAACAACATCTCTCTAAAGTATAGGATGAAGAAAATATGGAGAATTATAAAAGTATTGTTGATAAAAAAACACAAGAAAAATTAGTGTGAGGAGAAATTGAGCAGGCAAGAACAATGGTTCAAAGCTCGAAAAGTATTAAAGCAACAAAAATTATGGTTCCACTGCAGCAAAATGAAAAAATATTCCTTGAAAAGGAGACGAGCAACATTGAAAGACTCTATGCATCTAGGTTAATGTCTAGTACCCAGTTGGGTGGATTGGGCTAGTTGTTATAACTTTCTTTGGTCTTGGTAGTTCGGGTGCACAGGGGTGTTTCAGGTGGTTCTCGGGTAGTGGTTTCTTTATGTTGTAGGGGCTTGGTCTCTTATCTTTGCTTGGGTGTTTAAGGTGCCTTCTAGACAACAATTTGTTGGTCTTGGCCCTAAGCGAATTGTGTTTGAGAGTGAAACCCATCTCACTATGTTTCCTATATAGCAATCTTGTGAAGTTTGTTCTAGTTTGGGTGGGTTGGGCTGGGAAGTCTCCTTCAATTTTTGGTTGCAGTATTTGGGTGAATTGTTTTGGGAAATTCAAGTATGTGGGCAGCTTGGTGCTTTGTGGGTTCTGCAGCTCGATCACGTGTCTACCCTCACTTTGTTGTTCGGCTCCAGAATTCTCTGTTTCTGGTCATGGGGGTGGTGAACTTGTGCAAGATGGGCTAATATTTGTGTTTCAAGTACAAGAATTTAGAGCATCTTCTGCCAAGATTCACTTGGGGGCCACCCTCATAAAGGCTGAGGGAAGTAGAGGCAGGTTGGCCATCTTACAGGCATCCATAGTCCATTGTCTACAGATTCACAGAGTGTGGGACGAGCAAGGAAATTTGCCCAAGAATAGGGTCATTCCCATGGTCATGTGGTCATGCCAGCCACTATGGACTCAATCGTGGAACAACTGAGAGGCATCCAGGCCAACCTAGACATCCTTCGGGGCCACTAATATGAGGATAACAATGAGTTTGTTGCCTACATGGAAGATATCTAATTTAGTCATAATGAGATCTTAGAGCATCTGTCGGAGCCACCGTCGAATGAATGAACGACTGCATGCGTTGGAGACCAGAGTTGCACATATAGACTTTCACATGCATGAGAGATCGAGCCAATTCACGGTGCCTCCTTCACCACCTCCATAGCCACCTCCATGAAAGAATGTTTAGAGGTTGTCTGTCATTTTTGTCACCATTTTGGCATGTAAGGTTATTCAGCCTAGTGGAAAATAATGCTTCTATGGGCATGTCGTTTGCATACTTTAACTTTCCTAGGTGTTGAGAAACATTTTATAAACAATATTTTCATGATAATATAATTAATGCTTTTAGATTTGACAAAAAGGTAAATAAATTTAAAAAGGTAAATTAGTCATATAATTAAATAAAAATATATATAATTAAGTTTAAAAAGTAATATAATTAAATAGGAATATTACAATAGATTTCAAAAATACTTAAATTAATTCACAAAAGACTTGGCTTTGTCTCCTAATTTGTAGGACATTATCACTAAAGACCAGGCTACATCCATTTTACCTTATGTAATCTCTTTTCACTCTAAAAGAGGTTTGCACGTCAGAAATTGAGCTTTGGTAAATCCAAAATAAGATAGAATGTATATTGGTTGCCTAACATGGAATATCCAATTTAGTCATAATGAAGATCTTAGAGCAACTACCCAACATCGCACGGAGCCACTGTAGAATGAATGAACACTTGTATTCGTGAGCTAGAGTTGAGCATCTAGAATTTCACATGCACAAGAGTGGGCATGTTCGCAGTGCCTCCTTCAACCCCTCCATAGCCACCTTCCATGATATAAATTAGAGGGCTTGTCTGTCATTTTTTGTCACTATTGTGGCATGTAAGGTATTCAGCTAGCATAAATAATGGTTCTATGAGCATATCTTCTACATACTCTACTTTCCTAGCAAGTTTGAAAAACATTTGTAGACAACATTTCATGATAATATAGTTGACCCTTTTAGATAATAAAAAAATAAATAAATTTTAAAACATAAAATAATCATATAATTAAATAAAAAGATATATAATTAAGCTTAACAGTTAGAATACTTATAATAGAATTTCAAAAATACTTAACTTATCTCACAAAAGCCTTGATTGTCCCTAATTTGTAGGGCATTATAACTAAGACTATGTTAGATCCATTTTAACTTATGTTTATTCAATTATTTATTGAGAGCAAATCTCTTTTCACTGTAAAAGAGGTTTGCACCTCAAGAAATTTGATCTTTTGGTAGATCCGAAGTTAAGATGGATCTATATTGGTTTAATTATTAATTATAATTATATTTTTATATTTTATTTCTTTTTTTCATTTTTATGTAATTTATGTAATTATAATAATTTCATATTGGATGCTTCTGTGTTGGAAATATTAATCTCAACCACCACGTTAAGCACCTTGACAACAACCATACTTGGTAAATAGATATGGGCAAGCATTCCTTCCTCGACTATTGCCCACACTCCACAAACACCTACGCGATTACTGTCCACACTCGACAACAACAATGTATTAATCATTTTCTCTGTCATGCATTAATGTACAAAATTGTATGTTGAGATAAAGAAGCATGTAAAATTCATTTTGAAAGTTAGAGAAAAAGAGAGCGAGAATCTCTGAGGAGAAAATGGGGGAGAAAATTTTTGTGGGCGCTTGGAAAACAACAGTTACTATGTTTTACTGTGTGTTATTCCACATGAAGTGTAAATCATTGTAAAACATTTGTTTTACTTGGTGAATTAGGCTCAGTCTCATGTGAATGTATTTTCATGATTTAGAATTCAGTTATTATTGTGTTGCTCCAAACTTACTATGTTCTACTTTGTTTTTGTTGTGAATATTGTGTTTTTTAAGTCTCTGTATAGCTGCGCGAAATCAACTTCGCGAAAGTCACTACTCTGCCTCTCCGTGTAATTTTTTTTAACATGGTATTAGAGTGGGTTAAACTCTGTTAGTGTAAAAACAAGTGTTTTTACTAGCAGTTAAAATTGTTTTGAGGGCAAGATTGTTTTTAGCATATTTACCAACAGGTAGAAAGTTTTCTTTCCCTCAAAAAAGGAAACAAAGCGCAAGCTTGACTAATCCTCAAATACCTCAGTTTAATGGAAAAAATTATGATTATTGGGCTATTACAATGAAGGCCATGTTTTCTTCTCAAGACATTTGGGATTCGGTGGAGAATGGTATTCAAGAACCAGCAAATGTAGCAACATGCAATGCCTTATCTCAAGCAAAAAGAGATATGTTAAGGGGCAACCAGAAGAAGGAAGCAAAATCCCTCTTCTTTATTTTTCAAGAAGTTCATGAAAGTATTTTCCCAAGGGTTGCAGCAACAATGAAGTCTAAGAAAGCATGGGACACCCTCCAGACAACCTACCAAGGCATGGAAAAATTCAAAACAACAAAGCTGCAAATGTTGAGAAGAGACTTTGAAACACTTTGTATGAAAGAGTCTGAGAATGTAGACTCATTTTTTACACATGTAAGTGGGCTAGTTACTAAAATCGGTTGTCATGGTGAAACACTTGAGGAAATAAGAATAGTTGATAAATTTTTGAGAAGTTTTACAGCAAGTTTCAATGTCGTTGTTGTGGCCATAGAAGAGACAAAGGTTCTCTCATAGTTCTCAGTGGATGAGCTTGAGGGCAAGCTCGCACAAGCTCCTCATTGGAGCATGCCTTCAAGACACAAGTATCATTTGGTCAAGTTCGAGGTAGAGGAATATCATATGCTAGAGGAAGAGGAAGAAGACCACACAGAGGTGGAAGAAGAAGCCCTTCAAGCTCAAGTGGAAGAGGCAGCAATCAAAATCCAAGTCAAGGCCCAAGACAAAATCAAGCACAAGGTCAGAGGTATGATAAATCTCAAGTTTAATGTCATTACTGTAAGAAGTATGGTCATTATGAAAATGAATGTATAAAGAAGTAATATGAAATTAGTGACAAACCAAGTGTAAATTTCGCAAAAGAAAATTGGAACCATGATAGCATGTTTTTAGCTTGTAATGTAGCACAAGAAAAATAGAGCGATATATGGTATCTAGATTCAGGGTGTAGTAACCAAATGTCAGGAAATATAGAAATGTTTTCTAATCTAGATGAAAGTGTGAAATCTGAATTGACATTAGGGAGTGATAGCAAAGTCTCTGTCATGGGAAAAGGTAGAGTTAATATCCTAACAAAGAGGGGGGATAAGAAGTACATCCAGTATGTTTACATTGTCCCTGATCTAAAGCATAACCTTATAAGCATTGGACAACTCATGCAAAAGGGCTACAATGTCTTCTTCAAAAATCATGTGTGCACAATTTTGGATAGACCTCCAAATAGACAACTGATTACAAGGTTCACATGACAAACAATAGAATGTTTCCCCTAAAATTAAAATCAGATTTGCAGAAAGAAGGTGCATAAGCACAACTCGCAATGAACTCACAAGAGAATGGAAGAAAAGAGGCAGCTATCACACAAGTAAACTTTCAAGTAGAGGTAAAATATGAAAATTATTTATGGCATTTGAGATTTGGTCATCTCAACTTTGGAGGTTTGAATTTGTTGCATAGGAAAGTCATGACGAAGGGTTTGCCACTCATAAAAAAAACGGACAACCTATGTGAAGGATGTATCTTGGGCAAGCAACATAGAGAGACATTTCCAATAGGAAAGTCAGTAAGGGAAAAGGCACCTTTGGAGATTGTCCACTCAGCTTTATGTGGACCAATGCATACACCATCAATTGGTGGCAGCCACTATGTATTGACCTTCATAGATGACTACACAAGGAAGACATGGGTCTATCTACTAAAACAAAAAATTGAAGTGTTTGAGCGCTTTCGCCAATATAAAGCTCTTGTTGAGAAGAAAAGTGGACACTACATCAAAGTCCTTAGGACTGACAGAGGTGGAGAATACATCTCAAATGATTTCCTTCAATTTTGCAAGGAGCATGGAATTCACAAGCAATTTACAACAACGTATACACCTCAGCAAAATGTTGTGGCAAAAAGGAAGAATAGGACCATTATGGAAATGGCGAGTATGATGAAGGCAAAGAATTTTCCAAATGATTAATGGGCTGGAGTTGTTGCTTGTGCAGCATATATCTTGAATAGATGTCCAACCAAAATCGTCTAGAAAATTGTTCCTAAATAGGCATGGAGTGGAAGAAAGCATAGTGTCACACACATGAGAGTTTTTGGATGTGTTGAGGAAGAATTTGGACAAGAAGGGGGACAAATATATATTTGTTGGATACAATGATGAATCCAAGGCATACAAACTCTACAATCCATTAACCAAGAAGGTCATAATCATTAGAGATGTGCAGTTTATAGAAGAGGAAGCATGGGATGGAAGTTTAGAAAAGACAGTCAATGTCAAAGCATGTATACCACATGAGGACAAAGAGGAATTAACAACAGTAAGTAATTCCTCAACAGTGAATCCCTCTACTCCTATTCAAGCACAATAAAGCAGACAGCAAGAAACACCATCAACAAATAATAGGACAGCTTCGCGTAGCCAAGCAAGTGCTTCTCCAAGCACACTGCAAAGTGCAACACCAAGTGACATGTCAAGCCCATCTTCAGCAAGCATAAGAAGACCAATATTCAGAAATTTAAATGAAATTTATGAACAAGATGAAGCTGATAATAGCACTGGTCTAAATTCCTTATTTGACTTGTTTTGTAATGTATATGACTCGATCCATTTTGAGGATGCAGTCAAGGAAGAAAATGGGTTGCAGCAATGGAGGAAGAAATAGAAGAAATAGAAAGGAATGACACATGGGAGTTATTGAACCTTCCGAAAGGAAAACATGTCATTGGATTGAAGTGGGTCTATAAGACCAAAAGAAACATTGAGGGAAATATTGAAAGACACAAAGTAAGGCTAGTTATCAAAGTCTACAAGTAGCATCATGGAAGAGATTACGTGGAGACGTTCACGCTAGTCATGAGGATGGAGTTAGTGCGCACATTTGTGGCAATTTCCGTGCAACATAAATGGAGAGTGTATCAAATGGACATAAAATCAATGTTCTTGAATGGGGCACTGAAAGAAGAAGTGTATGTTGTGCAACCGCTTGGTTATGAGGTAGAAGGCCAAGAAGACAAAGTGTACCGGTTGAGGAAAGCTCTTTATGGGCTTAAGAAAACACTGCACACATGGTATAGCAGGATAGATGCCTAATTGTTGGACAATGTTTTCGAAAAATGTGACAATGAACCTACTCTCTACATCAAAGAGAGTGATGGTAAGATTCTTATTGTTGTATTATATTATTGGCTTGTAGGGGCCTGATCGAGGTTCAGAGGTGATTTAGCCAAACAAATCCTGGTACTACTAGACCTTTCATCAATAGTCCATGGAGCGCGGACTGAGGTCTCACCTCAAGTAGTATGGGAGGGTGCTAGAACCAAGTTTCCACACCCTAGAGATGTCTGATGATTTTAAGTAGTGTGCGGTTTGACCCTACGTGCACCCCGCTATCCACACCTATTTGTATCTTGTAGCCTATGATGATGCCTTCGCGTAGCCCTACTTGAGGCCCAAACAATGTTATTACCCAAATCCTTGTTATTAACCCAATATCAGTTGCTCAATTTAGCTTAGTTGTATGTGTCTAGTTACACTTAACAGTGTTCAACATTCATATAAGTGTGCACTTGGATTGCGTGGTTCTCCCTAGCGTGTAGCTCTGTTGTGATTCCATCTTGGATCTGATAGAGTTTTTCCCGTGGAAGGTGTTGTGGCCACCAAAAACCCCCCTCTTTGTTTGATATTAGCAATAACATCAAGCAAATGGGGACCCTTAATAGAAAATCCAAATAAACATTTGATAAAAAAAAAATTGTATTTAACTCCTTAAAACTTTATCGCAACAAAAGAATGAAACGTTTTTCTTATGAGCATAGTAAACTACGAAGAAGCGACGCGAAATTCATCGCATCACATTCATTATGAAGCGCTCTTAAATGAAAAAACTTAAGAAATCTCCGACGACCGATATGCGACATCGCATATCGCAACATCGCATAAGTAACACACAATGACTGAATGACTAAATCTGAGATGCTGCGATCTGCGATGAATGCGATCTGCGATAAATACGATTTGCAAAAATTCACGATCATGATTTTCTACGATGACACATCTTGATGATGCGATCTGTGATGCGAGTCGCAGAAATCACCCATCGCAAATTTTCCTCGACGCAGTATTCAATGAAAAGTTGTCCGTTAACCAAAATTGGGCGCGTGCCTTAAAAGAAATTAATAATTGTACGCCAAAATATTCAGGAAGGACAGTCTCATTTTTCAAAGAGTCAGTTCGCTATAGATATCATGATTATGCATTGATAAGAGCCTAAAGCTTTCATGTCAATCTTTATTACCATTACTCTTTTCCTTTGCATAAACTATAAGACAAGAAATAACATGAAGCAATATGCAGGAGACATCTAAGGAAAAGGGGAAAGCGTCAATGCTCAGAGAACAGAGAAGAAATCCCTTCAGAGACGGATGCCGCATGCAACAGGACCACAGATTCCAGGGTATCACTCAACAGATGCTGATGTCAATAGGCCACCTAAGGCTCAGAGTCAAAGACACACAAAAGCAGCATGTTTACAAAAAACCCTGAAGCTTATGCACCAGAAAAGCCCGGAATGAAGAACGTAGGCAGTTTTCAATGCAGAAAATTATTCAAAGAGTTAAGTCTCTAACGTTTTCAGTCATCCATAAGGCTAAAAACCAAAATAGTGAAAGCAGAATCAGTTTAAGAGAAATTTGGGTCATTACCAAGTATACACGCAGTGAATACACCCAGCAGGAGGAAGATTCTCGAAAATATCTTCTAGTTTACCAGAAAGTGGTGCCATCGCTTGTTATTTCTATTTTCATAGCTCAAACGAAAACAGAAGGGAACCAGCTGACTCTTCCCATGGCGAATGTTGCGTGCTTGCATCACTAAGGAGAAAATACAGAAATAGTTAGAATTAGATTCAATTTTTATAATAGTTTTGCTTTATCATAAGGGCGGTCATTTAAAACCGTATCCTAAATTTATGTAATTAAGTTAATTAGTTAGCAGTATTTAAACCCTTCTCATGCATTTAGAGAAGGGTCCAGAGATTTTTCAAAAACTTGTCCTCGGAACATGCACTTATGCACCCTCAGAGGAGGTTTTGATGAATGGATGGATCAAGATTTATTAATATTTGCATTTGATGTCTGCTACTGATGTTGCACTTTTGTACTCTTAGTAGATGTTAGAACAAGTAGAGATAAATCGTTTTTGCTTGAAGTTTGTGAGTAGAATTAGTCATAAATGGTACTTTTATCTCTTGTCCATTTCTGCTTATATTCTTGAAGTGATATACAGTTTTCAGTTGTTTATATGTTATTGCATGAATGTATGAGTTACCATTTGGCACTTCTGTATGGTGGAGTCATTTATTTATGTCTGATATATGAATAACTTATTATGTGATATGTTGTTCACAACTATTTTTCTTAACTTCTTATGCAAAGTGGTTTATCTTAATTGATTTCTATTCTTATGATAGCTAAATGATCTTTATTACCAGTTATTGTTTGAAATCTTTTTAGATCGCATAATAGAAGATATACATCCCAGGTTAGCGTAGATTAGATGTGTTGTTTCTCATTAGATTACAATAGCATAGAGTTAGTTTAAGAATCTGAATTAAATTAGCTTTAAAGTACTTCATCCAACTCTACACACACACACACCCTCAGATCGGGAAACTGGTCCCGTTATCCCCAGTCGGACCCGCTATACCAAATGGATAAGGAGCTGCCAACCAAGGTCCGGACCGGGTGGGTATCCCCCTTGTTGTCGACCTGATTTTTGGGGCTTCAATAGAAGGGTAGCTAGATTAAGGCCAAGGCCTTTCATCCTGCTAACTGTCATTTGGTCCATCACGTCTAATGATATTAATTCTCCTTCTGGCAACACTATTGTGTTGGCCACCCTCGCATGCAGCATCTACTCTACTGGTGAAGTGCCTGCTATGACATGGGTAGACAAGGTACCTTCCTGAGTGGGTCGCACCTGTAACTTCTGCAGTTGTGTCCTAAGGGCCCCCAACACACTCTGGTGCTCCATCATAAACTCTAGGAGCACCTCATTGGTGACATCGTGAACTATTTC
Organism: Pinus taeda; assembly: GCA_000404065.3. Classification (NCBI taxonomy): domain Eukaryota; kingdom Viridiplantae; phylum Streptophyta; class Pinopsida; order Pinales; family Pinaceae; genus Pinus; species Pinus taeda. The sequence goes on along the minus strand of APFE030535919.1, from coordinate 27,093 downwards.
GTCGATGTCATGGAGATCACCTTCAGTCAAGGTGGTTGGGTCAATGGCTAGTTTCGAAGCCTTAACGTTTTTCCTTGGACTTGACCTTTCTGCGATGCGTGATTATTTAAGTTGTGTGGATGTGGTCCATGGGTCCGCGCTTCCCTTTGTGATTTCAGTGTCCTTTTCCTCCTACCTTGAGGACGTTTCTTGACCCTCCTCTATTGCTGCCGCTGTTGTCTTCGTTGCTACTACTGCTTCTGTAGCCTTCTTTTGCTCTACGGATTTTTGTGCCGCTTCACATACTTCCCCTACCTCTGCTTCTGCTTTTTCGTTTTGCCATCTTTTGGCTAGTTGGGTGACGCATATCTTCACTTCTTGCTTTTGTTTCTGTGCTGCTATTTTATCTAGCTCAACCAAATCTTGGGTGCTCCACTCGAGCAACCATGTCTCGAATACTATGAAGATTACATCATCAATGGCTAGAAATGGTGGCTTGGTCCACTGCTACACCTGATCCTTTCACGCTCGGATGTATATATTTTGTATATCTGCCTTGAAGTTTGCAAAACTTTGTAGACTATTGTGCACCGTTGGTAATAGGTGTGGCCTCCTATTAACCCACATTCGGATGCTCGCCTCCATGAGCACCCAGAAAATCTTGGTATCGTGAATCCATTTCGCATCCTTGGTGGCCCAGAGCAAAGCATACTTCATGGCCTCTGGTAGGTCTCGGTCAATGCTCAGGAACTGAATCTCCTCCGACAGTTCCCCTGCTACTAGCAAGATGGATTAGAGCAACCATGCATAGTGGAAGGTCTTACCCTGCTCCTAGGCCTCGTGATAGTTGAGAAAAACTCCTCACACAGGAACTCAGCCCAGTTGAACTGAACCCCCTCCACACACTGTTTAGCCAACACGACCACTAGCACTGGTACTTCATCGACATGGAATTTTCTCATCACCTTACTGGCCAAGAGTTGAGCGGCTACATGCACCTCCTTATCCTTGATGCTAGAGATGGTGTAGCCCCACTTCTTTTTCTCCAGCTTGTACTTGGCCTTCATGGCCTTTGCGAGAACCAAATCTTTGCTTTTCTCAACTATCATCGCGGGGTCCTTCCCCTTACAAGGAAGTTGAGAAATTCGGTGGATGAGATCTGTCGTGATGGCAATAGGCTCCTCCAGCCATAAGTACCCATCATGCACCAGACAGACCAGCCATCGAATGATGAAAATGGTGATGGGTACCCAGTGGAAATGTGATATGCATAACAGATGCAGCAGCCTGACCTTTTCCACACAGTGTAACCATTTTTGCAGCTCTAATGTTATCACCGGCCCCTCCGTATTTTGCCTCATCAAGTTTACCGTCTCCAAGTGCAGGAACTTCTCACTGTCCGCGAGGTCCCAATCCTCAAATTTCATGGTGGGCACGCGGCCTAGGTGTGAGCCCTCAAAGACAATTCCATCAGGGAGGAGCGGGGTCTGGAGTGCGCTCTTTGTTGCATCCAGATCCTTCGATATTTTGGTTTTCCCCTTCCACTGAGGGACATACATGGGCAATTTTGCTGCAAAGCGTAGTGGTTGGATGGCTTCCTCCACGTCTTCTTCCTCTTCTGCAATAACAATTAGGGCCTGTAAGTCTTCTTCCTCCTTATCCATATGAATTGTAAATGCATTCCATTTTTCCTCCATTGATAGCATACTATGCTGCGGATTCCTTGGGGACATGCATACTAGTCCCATTATTTGCTTATCCTTCTTCGACCATGGCATCTTCCGGTGATTTGGGGATCTCTGTGACCACCCCAATGCCCTCAGGAACATCCTGCACCATGGGGGTTTGCATGGCTTCACTAGCAGTTCCTTCCTTATTGCCCAACCCATCCTTAATGGCCGTCACCATTTTCTACATTGTTTGATGCCTTCCACGAACTTAGGGGCTCTATTCTTGCTCAACTCTCAACACTCTATGCTTTGCTCAACTTATCAATTTTCAAATGACCAAGTGTTTTTCGCTGGCTAGCCCCTCGAGTTTTATAGCAACTTTTGAATTCAAATTCAACCGTTCACCCCAATTCTGAGCCATCAATGCTCTCTTGGTGGTAGATTTTCCCAAATCTTTCCCATAAATCGTGTCTTAAATACCTGTCACCCACTCCATTTGGCCTCAAATCGGACATCCCATCATGAACAATGACACCAACAATCATTTCCCAGCCAACCCACGTGGCAGCACATCCCTTCATGCGTAGATGCGAACCTTGTGACAGGTTGTTCCAGTGCGCACCGCTCAAAGCACGCAGCTTCCAGGCAGAGTAATTTATAGTCCCGCGCTCCATTTCAACTGCTTAAAGAACTAAAATTGTCCTTCCTATAGCTAGTCAGGTGGTTGCACCACCTGTGCGGGCCTCCATCCCGTTCTCCAGCATAGTACGCAGAAAATCCTCATCTGTCATAGTGGCGATCAACACCGCGCGCTCTACTATTTGCAATGTGCTTCCTTGTTTACTGCGTTTGGTGATATGCAGTTCTAACCATCACAGCAGACTAAAAAATTCCCGCCAATAGTCCTCTAAATCATTAGAATGATTTTATGCACCTTGCCTTTCTATCCTTGGTCTATTGACGAGAAATTCTCCCTTTATTTCGTTTTCCAACCTCTTAACCTCTGTTTCCATTAAAACGCCTTTCTTCCTTAGTTGTACCCAGTCCTTTTCAAACTCACAAAGTCTAAAGTTTCTCTGTCGAATTGCTTCCTGAAGTCTTCTATGTTCTGCTTCACGTAGCTGTGTGATTTCTTCATCCCAGGCTTTGCATACTGTCAGATTTATGAGTGTTGTTACATGCAGACTTGGCTTCGTATGCTCCTCACAGATTATAGTCCCTGCTTCATATTGCAATTTTGGGATTGCTTTCGTGGTCAAGGTTTTGCACATGGTCCTATAAGCCCATTGAAATGCTGGTACATGCAGGTCCCAGTCAGTGCGTTCCAGATGGTAGACCCTGTTCAACACTTCGCACACCTTGTCAAAGGCTTCCCCATGGATAATCTTTGGTGCGCTTTGTTGTTCCTACTTCCACTTGTTGTTCTGATTTGTGATCGCGAGAGCGGTGTGGGCTCATGTGGGCTATGTACCATATGCCTGTATCCATCTGGAAAGGTGGGCGCACAAGCTGTTTCGCCCCTCAAACCCGAATGTCATCGGTGGCTGCAGTTTTCCAAAGCGTATAAGCATCATTCTTCTCCATCTACACCAATCCCTGAAACTCTACTAGTGCGTACCCCACCACCTTGCAGGCCTAGCACGCAGTGCCCATTTCAGAGCATCAAACCATTGTTGTTCTAGTACTTTGTTTTCAAATTTGTTCAGGAATTCCTCTACTGATGTCAATCTGTCATACATGGTCAGATCCCTTTCTTCTGTTGCTATGTAACGTAATGATCTTGTCATCATATTGTAATTTAGTGTGGTTACCTCATTTGACCGATTCTTTCATCGTTCTACTTCCTTGTCCGAATCCGAAGTGCAGGAGGTGTCGCGCTCAGATGAAATCTTACCATCTGCTATTGGATTCACTTGATCATGCTCTCATTCAGTTATCTTGTAGATACAATCAAGATCGTCATCACTATCGTCATCGTGCACTGGTTTTGTATATCATGCTCCTTCGGTAGGATCTAGGGGTACTACTACACGTAGCGACTTTCTCTCAAAAATAATTTTGCGCTTCTTTAGGTTTATGACTCCATTCATATCAGTGGCCCAGTCTATGCCCAGTAGCACAGGATAGGGATTGCTATTGTCGACAATTTCTATCACTTCAAAATCTGCCAAAGCGCCCGCGCCTTCAATATTGACCGTTACTCCTTGCAGTCTCCCCATGGGTAAGATCTTCTATTGGTTCACCATTTTTAATTGAATAGGAGGCCACTGCAGCACGAGCCTGTCCATGTGTTACCATATTTGTTTTGGCAGTACATTTTCATCTGATCCTAGATCCAGAATTACTTGATCCATTTCATATTCTTCGATTTACGCAGTCAACCTCATTTCCCTGCGTATTCGCGAAGTATGTTTTCTAAGCTTTCTACTGCGCGTGGCTCTCCTGACCCAGCGCACGTAGTGATAAGTTCCTGGAGTCCTTTCACAACCCTGCTATTGTGTAGCAACTTCATACATGTCTCCAAAAAGGTAGTGAGAATTGAAGGATCCATCTCCGGTTCTAGTGGATCCTTACTACTTGAAGTGGAGGCCTCCGTGAAGCTCTTCTTAGATTCCACAAATGTCTCCTTTGCGGATTCCAAATCGAATTCAGGTTCCTTTGCAAGAGCCTTGAGAACCCACGCACTTTCTTCAGGCTACTTACCTTTGTCATCTCCTATTGTGATATCGCTCCAAAGCACAATGTTCACATTCGGGTCCTTTTTGTGCAACTCAGACTTCATCATTTGTAGATTCTGAGTTGGGGGACGCTGGATTATTCCTTTATCGTGCAACCTCGCTATCGGGGTAGGGAAATCCTCTGTCTCATGGTCGAACTGAGTACAATATAAACAATATGCTCTTGTCAGATTTGTACAGTCGCAAGAATAATGTCCTGGCCCTCCGCAATTGTAACAAATCAACTTTCCACGACCTCTCCCTGGTCCCATTCCACCTCGAACTCGGTCGTGCCCTTGAAATCCAGCGTGTGCCATTCCTATATTTTGATTGAGGGCTCATGTTTCTGTCTGCACCCTGTAGGTAGGGGTTCGATCCATCATTAGCTCATAACTTCTGCATGTGCACTCATCATGACTTACCGACCTACAGAAATTACAGAACAATTGTTGGGATGTCTACTTATACTTCTGCAATAGATGATAATTATCCGTAGCATGTTTTCCTCCTATCTGACAGATCACACACCATAATGCACGCACCACGCTCGGCCTTGCTTGTGTCTCCGGTGTTAATGGAATTGGCCCTTCTGCCGCCAAATAGTTCACGAAGACGGAACAATAATCCTTATCATGTCCCTGTTCACCCATGGTATTGTAAGTGACATCCACCCATGGTATTCATTCCCCCATGGTATTTGACCATGGTATTGGGACATACTCCCATGGTATTCATTCACCCATGGAATTGACCCATGGTATTGTGATATCCACCCATGGCATTAACCCATGGTATTGTGACATCCACCCATGGTATTCATTCACCCATGGAATTGACCCATGGTATTGTGACATCCACCCATGGTATTCATTCACCGATGGAATTGACCTGTGGTATTATAACTAAAAAATACTATAAGTAAAAAGTCGCTTTTTTAAAAGGACAGTTTGTCCGCCATAATGTAGTTTTTACAGTTATTCTCCATTTTTAATAATAAAAAAATCTTTTTGGTTTTGTTTATTGTGTGTTCTGTCATTTTCTTTCTAGCATTGCAATTCTTTAGATCTTGGGGGCCTCCCCCACAAGATCCATCTCAATCTTTTAGATCTTGGGGGTCTCTCCCCAAGATCTGGATCAATGGTATCATAGCATGTTATGATTCCATGGGAATGAGGGTTTCATACATATTTTAGTTTCAAATTTTTGCAGAAATATTCAACAAACTTCAGGCACACGCTGCGACCTCCACAGAGCACTTTCTTGGGCCAAGCAAGAAGAATTTTTCTCTTTTCATTTTTTTGCAAGAATTTGTTTTTTGGGAGGCTAGTTTGTAGATCATATCTACAACATTTTGTACACTCTTATGAAACAAATAATATATCTAGACTCTCTGTGAAAAAATACCAAAATTCAAAAAAAAAAAATTGGCCAAATCAAAACCTGGATGAGGGAAACATCGCTGATTTAAAATTAGCTATGTTATAGAATTTTATTTTTTTTTGACAGCAACTAGTGGACGATGACTCTCCTATCATTTTTTAAAGTTCTTGTGCAGAATTTTAGAAAAATGATTGTAGATCTGATCTCCTCTTGAAAAATCACCCAATTTCAAAAACAAAATGGGTCGAATCAAAGTTCGAACATGGGAGATATCGCTCATTTAAAATCAACTATTTTTTTCAGAACTTTTGTGACGGCAGAAAAAATTCCAGTGTGAATCAGAGATACTAGGGTGTCTAGATAAGAATTTCCAACACATGGGCAGATGCAAAATGGTCCTTCTATTTCCAAAAATAGGTTATAATAACTATTCTGAGTTATATTGACCGATTTATGTCCATTTTAATTCTGGAGCAATATTCAGAGCAGGTTCCCACTGGAGATGTGCCCTCCCACCCCAGGCTATGTAGGCACCTTCTACTTCATCAACAACCAACATCATGGTTATGGGTTAACTGCACAAAATCCTTGTCATTGAAGTCCATTTTCTAGGCTGCACACTGTTAGTATCACAGTTGGTCACAAGCATTACAGGGTATCTCTATTCTCGAATCTTCGTTTGTCATGGTTATGGGTCATCCACAAACCCAGACTTCATCTAAAATCCATTTGCTAGGCCACACACCATTAATATTACAGTTGGTCACAAGCATTACAAGGTATCTCTATCCTCGGATCTTCATTCATTATGATTATGGGTTAACCACATAAAACCCTTCTCTTTAGTGGCTCTTCCTATTCAACAAAGGCTTCGTAGGAGGGAGCTTCACGCAATGGGAACCATTGCTTCTTAAGGTGGGAGGAATGATCAAAATGGAAAATGGAATCAACCCATGATATTCATCCACCCATGGAATTTACTCATGGTATTGTAAGTGGCATCCACTCATGGTATTTATCCACCCATGGTATTGTAAGTGGCATCCACCCATGGTATTCATTCACCCATGGAATTGACTCGTGGTATTGTAATTGAAAAATACTATAAGTAACAAGTCGCATTTCGTAAAAAGACTATTTGTCCGCCACAATGTAGCTTTTACAGTTATTCTCCATTTTTAATAAAAAAATTCTTTATGGTTTTATTTATTGTGTTCTGTAATTTTCTTTCTAGCATTGCAATTCTTCAGATCTTGAGGGCCTCCCCCACAAGATCCATTTCAATCTTTTAGATATTGGGGGCCTCTCCCTAAGATTCAGATCAATCTCGGTCTTGGCAATGGAGCCATGTGTTGGCTTGTAGGGGCCTGACCCAGGTTCAAAGGTGATTTAACCAAACAAATCCAGGTACTACTGGCTCTTTTGGCAACAATCCGTAGAGCGTGGGCTGAGGTCTCACCCAAAGTAGTATGGGAGGGTGCTAGAACCAGGTTTCCGCACCCTAGAGATGTCTGATGATTTTAGGTGTTCTGTGGTTTGACCCTGCGCGCACGCTGTTACATGCACCTATCTGTACCTTGTAGCCTGTGATGCTGTCTTCGTGCAACCCTACCCGAGGCCTGAACAGTGTTATTACCCAAATTCTTGTTATTAACCCGATATTAGTTACTCAATTTAGCTTATCTATATGTATCTAGTTATACTTAATAGTGTTCATCATTAATATAAGTGTGTGTGATAAATAGAACAATATAATTGCATATGGTATCAAACAGGGAATAACTCAAAAATAGATACATAAGATTTGGAATCAAACTTCTCTTTATTATTCTTCTTCCTTGGTTACAAACTTGACTTTGCCCTGCACAGTTAACTGCAAGGGTCTGCAAACTCATCTACGGACTCTACTAGGCCTTTGCGAACTCAGTTGCAGAGATTCTTCCTACTACTATGACCTAAAGCACTTAGACTCTTACTCTATGCTCACTATCTTCTAGACTCCATTTATTAGCTACTTGCTTTTCTGTTACTTTACAACTTAGAGCCTCACTCTATTTATACAATTCCATGGTTCGCAGACCATGGATAGGCCGACACTACATTCAAAACTTATGACGGACAACCCTATGACTCTGACCTACAATTTATGCTCTATACCCGCACTTCGCAGATATTTACAATAATAGTACTCAAAACTTGGGCTTTGAGCCCCAAAACATGCTGTGGGGGGATTCCATGCCCAAAATACATGTAGATGATTTGATTTTTATAGGCAGTAATGATTTCCTTATCGTTGATTTCAAAAAAGTCAGGAAGAGTGAATTTGAAATGACTAACTTGGGGCTGTTAAGATATTTTTTGGGCATAGAAATGAAGCAAACAGAAAATGGCATTTTTATCTCTCAAGCAAAGTATGTGGCAGACATTTTGAAGAGGTTTCAAATGCAGAATAGCAAGCCCGCACCAACTCCAACTGTCATGGGGTTGAAGTTGAGCAAAGGAGATTGCAGTAGCAATGTTAATCCGACATTATACAAAAGCATGATAGGAAGCTTGATGTATTTGACTGCCACTAGGCTGGATATAATGTATGCAGTAAGTTTGGTGTTGAGGTTTATGGAGACACTCAAGGAGACACATTGGCAAGTAGCGAAAACGATTTTAAGGAATGTCAATGGGACAAAACATTATGACATTTTGTATACAACAACAAGTGATTTTAGGCTAGTTGGTTACACAGACAGTGATTGGGTTGGAAGTGTTGATGACAGAAAGAGAATGTTAGGATTTGTTTTTCATTTGGGTTCTAGAGCCATTTCGTAGGCCTCCAAGAAGTAGTCAATAATGTCACTGACAACAGCAGAAACTGAATATGTCACAGCAATAGCAGCAACGTGTCAAGCAGTTTGGATGAGAAGGATGTTGAGGGATCTTCAACATGACCAAGAGGGAACGACAACTATTTTCTGCAACAACACCTCAGCAATTGCATTGTCAAAGAATTTTGTCTTTCACAAGAGGACCAAGCATATTGATGTTAAATATCATTTTATTATAGAGTTGATTGACAATGATGAAATTGTGTTGCAGCACTGATGGTCACACAAACAATTTGATGATATCTTCACAAATCCATTGGCACGTGAAAATTATGTTTATCTCAAAAACTATTTGGGAATTGTCAATGGCAGCAATTGTGATTAAGGAGGAGTGTTGGAAATATTAATCCCAACCACTGCGTTGAACACCCTGACAGCAACCATACTTATCAAAAGTATTTTGCTAGTTGCATCTATGTTTGAAGGTGGAAGGACTGAAGTCAGAACATAAGTACCACATGAACCATTCCGCAACACAAAAATTATTTAAGACATTTAATGTATTTTGGTAAATAGATATGGGCAAGCATTCATTCCGCGACTATTGCCCACACTCCATGCCATCACTACCTACACTCAAAAACAACAATGTATTATGAAATAGTGACCGGAGAATCCACAGTATGAAACTTTTTATGCCAACAATGTTTCAACCTTTAAGAGCCTAGGCTACAAAGAACAAGAGATTAAAAGAGCCATAGAGAAAGCCGAAAGGAAGTTGTTATCTCATGAACCTAAGGCTCAAGACCAGCCTCAAGTTGGTAAAGTTTTTCTTCCTTATATCCATGGAGTTACAGACAAAATCACTAAAATCCTAAAAAAGAAAAGCATCATCACACATTTCTCAGCACCTGGAACTATTAGGCAAGGTTTGAAGTCTGTTAAAGATGATATTGACAAGCAACAGCTCAAAGGAGTCTATAAAATAGACTGTTCATGTGGAAAAAGCTACATTGGTGAAACAGGTCGCTCCCTCCGGACAAGGCTCAAGGAACATGGCGCTGATATTAAGAATGAAAGATCTCAGACTTCAGCCTTGGCAGAGCACTCCGCAAAAACTAAGCACCATATCTGCCTGGAAAGCGCATCAATTATCGCAAGGGAGGACCAGCAGCAGAGACGAAAGATCAAAGAAGCGCTTGAAATTATCAAACATCCCCATAATCTGAACAGAGACAATGGTATGGAAATTAGCAGGAGCTAGCTTCCCTTGATCAAGGAATCAAGAGCGCAAACTCATCCCAGGTATAGCAGGTAAGCAGGTAATATATTCTAATAACCTTTTTAATACTAACAAATATTTAATAACTAACCTTAAAATACAATAATACATCTATATATTAATTAATATATGAATTAGTTATAATAAATCATAATTAATAAATTATAACTAATTAATTATTAGGGTTTATCCCATATATATATATAGATATTTATAGTATCATTACTCCATTTTTAAGTAAATTAATAAGAAATCAATAAAATTAATAAAGTGAATAATTAATATAAATAAAATATAAACATTAATGAAATTTAATCTAATAAAATTAGATAAATTAAATTAATTATTAATTTAATAATATTATTATTAATTAATAAATTATTAATTTTATAAATTAAAATAAAAACATTAATTAAATTAAACTAATTAAATTGATTATTAAATTAATAAAATAAAATTAAATTATTTTAAATAATATTATTAATTATGAAATCAATAAAATTGTATTAATAAAATTATTAATTTTATTAATTAAATAAATCAAAGTTAAATTAATTTTAACATTTCATTTATTTCAATTAAATTAAATTAAATTAAATTAATTAAAATAAAGCAAAAATTAAAAAAATAAAAAAAATAAAAAAAAATTATAAAATAATAAAAATGAAATGAATAAATTAATTTATTTAATAAATTAATTATATTAATAAATAGTTATCCCAGCCGACAGTGTGCTTATCCATTCCTGACAGTGTGCTTATCCATTCCTCATTAGTATTTATTTCCCTAAAGCAGCTCATCTTTTTATCATCTCTCAAAAGTCCTGATGATGGATCCCATTTGGGATTCGAAACGTTGGCATAAAAAGTTTCATACTGTGGATTCTCCGGTCACTATTTCAAAATATGAAAACCACAGATCTCTTAAATCCAACAATGTATTAATTATTTGTTCATTCATGCATTAATGTAAAAAATTGTATGTTGAGATAAAGAAGCATGTAAAAGTCATTTTGCAAGTTAGAGGAAAAGAGAGCCAAAGTCTCTGAAGAGAAAATGGTGGAGCAAAGGTGGGCCGCTGAAAAACAAAAATTATTGTGTTCTACTGTGTGTTATTCTGCATGAAGTGTAAATCACTGTAAAACCTTTTCTTTACTTGGTGAATGGGCCCAGCTCATGTGAATGTATTTTCATGATTTAAAATTCAGTTATTATTGTACTGCTCCAAACTTACTCTGTTCTACTTTGTTATTTTTGTTGTGAGTGAACACTGTGTTTTTTAAGTATCTCTGCTCTACTTTGTTTTTTGGCTGTGAGTGAAAACTGTGTTTTTTGAGTCTCTATATAGCTGCCCGTAAATCTAGCTGCATGAACACTTTACTGTAAAACCTTTGTTTTACTTGGTGAATGAGCCCCAGTCTCATGTGAATGTATTTTCATGATTTAAAATTAAGTTATTATTGTGTTGTTCCAAACTTACTCTGTTCTACTTTGTTTTTTTGTTGTGAGTGAATATTGTGTTTTTTAAGTCTCTATATAGCTCCACGAAAGTTATCATGCTTCGCAAAAGTCACTACTTTGCCTCTCCGCGTAAAAAAAATTACATTATGTAATTGACGATGTTAAGTAAAGATCTTCCAAATAAATCACATAGAATTCAGCTTTGTTGACTCTATAAATTCTATGTGATTTCTTGGAAGATACTTAAAATTATAATAATTATTGTTGAAATTGTAATTTCAACTGTGACCCAGTCAAACAACATTTAATTCCTGAAAACCACCAGACTTCATCGCACTGCTTTTCACGCAAGGAGGGTATTCTCCGAAGGGGCAACGATGACAATCATCGATTGACATGTGGCTTGAGCTATTTTCCAAAACAACTTTTCATCGGAGCATAAAATTCATGTGGATTGAGCAAGCGATAACCGTTCGATTAAAATGAAGGTTTGAAGCCGTCGATTGAAGCCAAAGCTACAAACAGGCCTGCACATGGAGTTGGCCTGAAAGTTTTTGTTTGACTGTCAGCTTCTCAGGGAAGTAATTTAATGCAATTTACTATGGTCGTAACTGTTGGTAAAAATTTTAATTTTATATTTTTTTTTACGCACGGAAGTATGGGCATAGGCAATAGTATTTGTTATGTTTTTTTTGTTGTTGTCGTGTATTGTATATGCAAGGAGAATCCATGCAGCAAAGCGTGAGTCAGGAGCGAATGAAGAAAATCTTTTACACAACAGTGTCAAATTTTTAATGCACAACAGTGCAGATGTAATGTTCCTATTGTTGAGAATATGGAATGTAATTTTCTGGTGGTGATGTATGTGAAATGAAATACTCAAAAGCCCAGCAGCATGAATGTGTTTTTTTTGTAGAAGATATCTTGGCTCATTTTGTTGAAAGTGATGAAATGTAATATGCATAGCGGTGCAAAAGGTAAGAAGTAAAATGCTTTATACACAACAGTGAATGTAAAAAGTTTTACACACAACAGTGTAAAATTTTTAAGCAGAGACATAGTTTCCTTTTAAACTGAAATGTTCTTGTGTTAATCCCTTTGGAAGAGGAAGAACTGTTGTAGCAGCAATCTTTTGTTAATGAATACAAGATTTTTTTGTGCATGTGTAAAATATTGTCTTCAGCGAACAATTTCTTTTTTGGTTTCCTGGGTTAAAAACATAGCATTATTCTCTGTTCAATTTTTGTTTGAAATTACCAGAAATTTCCAACATGGTATCGGAGCTTGTCCAGGCTCCTTGAAGGTGTCAAAGAAGCTGAAGGAAGGATTTCTTGTTGCAGCAACTTCTCCAGCAGAGTGAAGACTCAGTCAAGAAAGAATTAAAGGTATTTCTCAAGCTAGTTTTTTGTGTTACAGTTGAAGGCAGTCAGTTTTTTTTAAATACACAATCAAGTATTTGAAGTATAGTTAAGAGTGCAAGAATGGTTGGCTCCAGCGCCAGCATCAGCACCAACACTAGCATGGGTATGGGTAATACTCAGCTCACACTATTTAATGGGAAAAACTATGACTATTTGGCAATAACCATGAGAGCCCTGCTTGCCTCACAAGATTTATGGGAATTTGTTGAGGATGGTTTTGAAGAACCAGTAGATGAAAATGAGTTTAACAACTTGACTCAGGGAGAGAAAGAACGGTTGAAGAGCTATAAGAAGAAGGATTCTAAAGCCCTCCTCTTCTTATATCAAGCAGTGCATGAGAGTGTGTTTCCAAGGATAGCACCAGCCAAGACATCCAAATAAGCATGGAAAACTCTCAAGATAGTCTATCAAGGCATGGAGAAAGTGAAGACAGCAAAACTACAGTTGCTGAGGAGAGATTTTGAGAATCTATGCATGAAGAAGTCAAACAATATTGACTCATTTTTCACACAGATGATTGGTTTGGTCACACAGATAAGGTCTCATGGAAAGATTCTTGAAGAAAGGAGGATTGTGGAGAAACTATTGAGGGTCCTACCCTCAAAGTTTGATGTGATTGTCACCACCATAGAAGAGACAAAGGATCTCACAAATTTCTCACTTGATGAACTACATGCATCACTAGTAACACATGAGCAGAGATTGAGTAGAAATGAAAACTCATCTCTAGAGCATGCCTTTAAGACCTAGATGTCCTTTGGAAGAGGACGAGGTCAAGGCAGAGGAAACAAGAGAGGAAGAGGTAGAAGCCAAAACAGAGGTGGAAGAAACAATTCAGCAAATACTCAAGGAAGAGGCAGCAATCCAAATCAGAATCAAGGCCAAGGCAACAGCCAACAAAGTGGACAACATCATGATCAAGGACAAAGGTATGAAAAATTCAATGTCCAATTTTATTATTGTAAAAAATATGGGCATTATGCAAATGAATGTAGGAAGAAGCAGCATGATATGAATAATAGATCTAGTGCAAATTTCACCAGAGAAAATATCAGCCAAGATAATTTGTTGTTAGCTTGTAATATAGCTAAAACAAAGAGTGATGATATATGGTTTATAGACTCCTGTTGCAGTAACCATATGACAGGGAACATAGCCTTTTTTTTTAAGTTAGATCAGAGTGTGAAGTCACAAGTCACACTTGGGACTGATAGTAAAGTTTCTATTATGGGAAAATGAGAGGTAAATATCTTAACAAAGAAAGGTGAAAAGAAAACCATAGCAGATGTCTATTATGTTCCTGGAATGAAGTGTAACCTCTTAAGTATTGGACAGCTTGTTCAAAAGGGGTACAATGTTTTCTTTGAGAATGATGTATGCACCATCATGGATAGAAAACCCAGCAAACGATGTATTGTTGAAGTGAGGATGATAAGGAACAGGATGTTCCCTCTCAGGATAAAAGTAGTTTTAAAAGATGGAGTAGAAATTGCAGTAGTTACACAAGAGGCTTTCCAAAGCGAACCAAAGGATGAAAATTAGTTTTGGCACTTGAAATTTGGACATCTCAACTTTGGAGGTCTTAACTTGTTGAGTAGAAAAGGAACGGTAAGAGGACTACCATTGATAGAGAAACCAGACAACCTTTATGAAGGTTGTATCTTAGGGAAACAACACAGAGAAAGTTTTCCATCAGGAAAAAGCACCCTTAGAGATTGTCCACTTAGATTTATGTGGATCGATGCAAACTCCATCACTTACAGGTAGCCTCTATATACATTCATTGATGATTTCACTAGAAAAACTTGGGTTTATTTCACGAAGAACAAAAGTGAAGTGTTTGAAAAATTTTGTAATTTCAAAGCACTTGTAGAAAACCAAAGTGGGCTGCGTATCAAAGTTCTAAGAACTGATAGAGGAGGTGAGTATATCTCCAAAGGATTTCTACATTTTTGTAGAGAAAATGGAATTCATAAAAAGTTTACCACAAGGTACACTCCACAACAAAATGGTGTTGCCGAAAGGAAGAATAAGACAATCATGGATATGGCGAGGAGTATGTTAAAGGCAAAGCATTTTCCAAATGATTATTGGGCTGAAGTTATACATTGTGCAGCGTATATTTTGAATAGATGCCCTACAAAAGCAGTCATGAACAGAGTGCCAGAAGAAGCATGGAGTGGGAAAAAGCAAGGAGTCACCCACATGAAATTTTTTGGATGTGTGGCTTATGCACACATTCCAGATCAACTAAGGAAGAAGTTGGACAGCAAAGGGGAGAAATGTATTTTCATTGGATATAGTGAGGAATCCAAAGCTTATAGATTGTATAACCAATCCACCAAGAAGTTTTTTGTGAGCAGATATGTTCAGTTCATTGAGGAGGAAGCTTGGGATGGAAGCATAGAGAAAACAGGTAATGTAAAAAACTCTTTTTCACATGATGAAGATGATGAGGAAATGGCTGAAATACATCCCCAAACAGCAGCACCAACACAAGCGCAGCAAGAGACACCCTTGAGGAGAAATGAAAGTGCTTCTCCAAGCACATCACAAGGAGGAAATTCAAGTGCATCTTCAAGCACTTGTACACCAAATGAAAGAGGTAAAAAGTTCAGAAATTTAAGTGACATTTATGATGAAGGTATGAATTTTGTGTTTTCTTTATATTGTCATGTTGATGATTCTTTCATTTCGAAGATGCAATTAAGGATAGGAAATGGATAGAAGCTATGGATGAGGATATCAATGCCATAGAAAGAAACAAGACATGGGATTTAGTTGAACTACCAAAAGGAAAGGAAGTCATTGGAGTCAAATGGGTTTATAAGACCAAGAGTAATGCGGAAGACAAGATAGAAAGACACAAGGCAAGACTTGTTGTCAAAGGATATAAGCAGCAGTATGGGAGAGACTATGAGGAAAATTTCGCACCAATTGCTAGAATGGAAACTGTGAGAGCAGTGTTGTCCATAGCAGCACAAAACAAGTGAAAAGTTTACCAAATGGACATGAAGTCAGCATTCCTAAATGGAGTGTTAATGGAAGAAGTTTACATTGAACAACCTCCACGCTATGAAGAAAAAGGCCAAGAGCACAAAGTGTGCAGATTGAAGAAAGCTCTTTATGGGCTGAAGCAAGCACTAAGAGCGTGGTACAATAGGATAGATTCTTATCTACTGGAAAATGGATTTGAAAAGTGTGAGGGAGAACCCACCCTCTACATCAAAGAAAAAGATGGTAAATTCTAATTGTTGTGTTATATGTTGATGAATTTATTTTCACAGGTAATGATGATTATCTTATTGAGAATTTCAAAGAAGTCATGAAAAAAGAATTTGAAATGACTGACATGGGTTTGCTGAGATACTTCTTAGGAATAGAAGTAGAACAAAATGGAAATGGAATTTTTATCTCACAAGAGAATATGCTAATGAAGTGTTGGAAAGATTTAATATGCAGGAGAGCATAGCAGTAATCACTCCCCCAATGATGGGATTAAAACTAAGCAAAGAGGACAACAACAAGGATTTTGATCCTAGTTTGTACAAGAGCATAGTTGGCAGCCTCATTATTTGACTGCAACTAGCCAAACATAATGCATGTTGTTAGTTTAATTTCTAGATTCATGGAGAGGCAAAAAAAAACATATTGTCAGGCAGCAAAAAGAATTCTGAGGTATGTTAAAGGTACTAAAAGGTTTGGCATTTTATATACTACTTCAGAATATTCAGATTTAATTGGATGCACTGATAGAGATTGGGTTGGAAGTGTAGATGATCGGAAAAGCACATCCAATTATGTTTTTCACATGGGTTCAGGAGCCATTTCATGGGCTTCTAAAAAACAGCCTATTGTAGCGTTGTCTACAGCAGAGGCAGAATATGTGGCAGCTACAACAACAGCATGTCAGGCAGTTTGGATGAGAAGAATGTTAAGGAGCTTATGCCACGAGCAAACAAAAAGAACAATGATTTTTTGTGACAATAGCTCAGCTATTGCATTATCCAAGAATTTTGTGTTTCATAAGGGAACGAAACACATTGACACAAAGTTTCATTACATCAGAGAATTGGTAAGCAATGGAGAAATTGTTTTAAAACATTGCAGGACTCAGGAGCAGGTTGCGGAAATTCTGACCAAACCATTCGAACAGAAAAGTTTCGAATTTATGAGGAAATGTATGGATATGACTGATAACCCAGCAGTTGAAATTAAAAGGGAGTGTTGACATTGTAATTTCAGCTACCGCCCAGTCAAACAACATTTAATTCCTGAAAACCACTAGACTTCATCGCACCGATTTTCATGCAAGGATGGTATTCTCCGAAGGGGCAGTGATGACAATCATCGATTGACACATGGCTTGAGCTATTTTCCAAAACAACTTTTCATCGAAGCATAAAATTCGTGTGGATTGAGCAAGCGATAACCGTTCGATTAAAATGAAGGTTTGAAGCCGTCGATTGAAGCCAAAGTTGCGAACACCCCTGCACATGGAGTTGGCCTAAAAGTTTTTGTTTGACCGCCAACTTGTCAAGAAAGTAATTTAATGCAATTTACTATGATCGTAAATGTTGGTAAAAATTTTAATTTTAATATTTTTTTATTCACGGAAGTATGGGCATAGGTAATAGTATTTGTTATGTTTTTTTTTGTTGTTGTCATGTATTGTATATGCAAGGAGTTGTATATGCAAAGAGAATCCACGCAGCAGAGTCGTGTGTAAGGAGCAAGGAGCGAATGAAGAAAATCTTTTACACATTAGTGTCAAATTTTTAATTCACAACAGTACAGATGTAATGTTCCTATTGTTGAGAATATGGAATGTAATTTTGTGGTGGTGATGTATGTGAAATGAAATACTCAAAAGCCCAACGAATGTGTTTTTTTGAAGATATCTTGGCTATTTTGTTGAAAGTGATGAAAGGTAAGAAGTGAAAAGAAATGAAATGTTAAGTAAGAAGTGAAAAGAAGTGAAATGTTTTATACACAGCAGTGAATGTAAGAATTTAAGCAGAGGCGGAGTTTCCTTTTAAACTGAAATGTTCTTGTGTTAATCCCTCTCGAAGAAGAAGAACTGTTGTAGCAGCAATCTTTTGTTAATGAATACAAGAGTTTTTTGTGCATGTGTAAAATATTGTCTTCAGCAAACTATTTTTTTTTGGTTTCTTGGGTTAAAAACAGAGCATTATTCTCTGTTCAGTTTTTGTTTGAAATTACCAGAAACTTCTAACCATTATTATAATTTTAAATTTTAATTTTGTTTGAAATTACCAGAAATTTTCAACAATTATTATAATTTTAAATTTTATTTTTGTGTAATATTTACATGGATAAGACATCTCTTCAATGAAAAAAAGCCTCTCCTGACAAAATCCAGCAACAAGCTTTTGCAGGAGAAAATTCCATATTTTTCTAAGTAAAAAAATCTTAACCTAAAACAACTCTCAAACCTACATAATCCTGACCGAGACGGATTAGACAGCGAAACCTGTAGAGAGAAGGCTCCCCAACCATGCATTAGCATTGTAACAACAGCGAACGATCTGTTGTATTGCAACTTACATTCGCATGAAACGAATAACTGTAGAGACATATAACTAAACAATCAATCGTGTCCGCCACATTTATATTAATCCATGCATTTCCGCACGTCGGTTGGGGAACTAGCAATTTTATTGCGCAACCTCATCATGACTGAAGACTTTTGTTTCACATAATTTCAGATGCCCCATAGGCGCCAGTCATAAAAAATTCAGTATTTCAGATGCCCCATAGGCGCCAGTCATAAAAAATTCAGTGGGAACATAGAGTGTCAAAAAAACATATATGGAAACTAAACAAAGGTCCGGTATGATGTAAAGACAACATAAGTCTTCAGTCATGGTACGATCATGACTGAAGACTTATGTTGTTTGGAAATAAAAAAACTGAAGTCCACGCTATCATTTGGCAAATTCATCACAAACTTTCCAAAATTACTCGTCGGTAAGTAAAATAGTGGGCCAATGTTCCAGACGACAATATTAGGAACAATGTTACTTTTCTAATTTTATTACTGAAATACAAGAAAAGAGATGAAAGCTGCTTTTCTAATTTTATTTTATATTATTCAAATATTATCTTCAGGGAGACGCATCTATTCCTAACTGAAGTGAACGTGAAAAGACTGCTGGCTAAAACAGTGGCTTTTCTATAATATAATTTTATTATATTGAAATATTATCGGCTAACGTTGTAATTTTTTTTAAAATATCATATATAAAACTGAATGATTCCATCATAGGATTTAAAGTACCAAGTTGTGTATTGGTTTTTCCAGTAGTATCCGTGGGGTAGCACGATCAGTCCTTAAAGGGTAATGCCGGTGGTCCAGCATCAGCGAGAAAGGGAATTCAAATCAATAGGTGAGGCGACTTAGATTATTAGGACTTTTCTAGTACGGTAAGATCAATTTAGTTTGATAAGTTTTTTAATAGTATTTTAAATGGTGCAAATCGATTTAGAGTGTTGAGGCGCATTTAAAATTCTTCTGAAATTTAATATCTGTAACGTGGGTTTCCATAAATTTGGTTAAATTTTATTAAAATCTTTACAAAAAATATAACTGGTTTATGCAATACATACTTTAACCCAGGTGCTTTTCTCTATAATTTATTTGCATGCAATTTTCTATAATCTATTTGAAGAAACAAACACAGGTACTGACTGCACAATGAAACAAACACCGCCACATACATGTAGAATGATTATTTCTTTGGAAAAGAATAAGTTTCGACAGAGGCAGGAGGACGAAAACGATAATCGTGCCGAGGAAAGAGTAGGAGCTCCCTTGCAGGATCTGCTTCCCACTTCAGGTATGTGTTTTTATATGTATGTCTGTGGCCTGGGGGAGAGTCATCTTTATTTATTTAGATTGTAGATTGTGGGGTTGGTATGTGTTTTTATATGTCTGTCTGCGGGGTTGGTATTCTTTTAATAGGGCTGATTTATACTGTACATACTTTAACCCAGGTGCTTTTCTCTATAGTTTATTTGCATGCAATTTTCTATAATCTAATTAGAAACAAACACAGGTACTGACTGCACAATGAAACAAACACCGCCACATACACGTAGAATGATTATTTCTTTGGAAAAGAATAAGTTTCGACAGAGGCAGGAGGACGAAAACGATAATCGTGCCGAGGAAAGAGTAGGAGCTCCCTTGCAGGATCTGCTTCCCACTTCCTATCACCTTATTTCAGGTATGTGTTTTTATATGTATGTCTGTGGCCTGGGGAGAGTCATGTGGGGAGAGTCATCTTTATTTATTTAGATGGTAGATTTTGGAATATTTCACTTTTATCTAGAATAAGTTGAAATCTGCAATCAAGTTCAAGAAGAATGGTGGGTTAGGTGGTTTCAGGAATGGCTGGTTAGATGGTTATTGTCACTTAGTCTAATTTATGATTTATTTCCAGGTTCGTTAATAGATGGGCTTGTGGACGACGTTGTTCTTGGTGAAGTCTTAACGCGATTACCATGGTATCGGTTGCCAGTTTTAATGACTCTGAATCGAACCTGGGCCCATGCTGTTACACATCGTTTTCCAGAGTATGCCAGTCTCCATCAGCGTATCCTCTCCAATTCACTTGTTATATACCGTATTCCATCGTGGAAATTCCCAAATAGTTACCTTGGTCTCTGGGTTTACAGCTATCACCGTTTTTTATGGAGACTTCCAATACCTGAAGACATGCATGCACGTGTACAGTTTGTATTGGATGATCACCGTGACTGTATATTTGCTTTGGCTATAAGAAGTCGACAAGAAGATGGCACCTTGATATACGATGTTCGCATGCTGGATCTGAGTGAAGGAAGCAACGTCTGTAGTTGGAAGAATCTTCCACCTTTGCGAATCAGGTTTTCCAGAAACCCAATAGAGCCCGTCAAGTATCCCTACAGTTGCTCCTCTTTTAGAACTGAGAATGGTATTTGTATTAAATTGATATTCAGAAGCTGGAGTCGTTCCATAGACACACACTGGTTTTCTGTGTGGACATTGGATGGCACACAAAAATTAGAATGGCATCAATGGAAACGTGAGTCTGTTACGGCCAGTCCTGTGATCCAGAGCATCACTGGTGCAGAGAAGAATACTCCATTCTATGTGGAGATTGAGGTAAATATACCCTTAAGAGGTACTACAGTGAAATATCTGTATGAGAGATGTGAGCAGTGGAGATATACTCCACACAACAGATTCTCACATCGATTTCCCGAATATATATTCATGTTCAAAAACATTGAGAAACAACCCATTATGGATTTCAATTTTTATCATATTGAGGTTAGAGAAAATTTTAATACTCGTTCTGAGGTGAGTTTCCACAAGGCTCAGCTAAATGATGAGAGCAAGAGGATTTTACATGTGTCTGAATGGAATGACTTTCAACACTTCTGGCGTCCTTTCGCTTCACGTTATCATCAGTGGGAAGCTCCAGGTTTTCAGGGTTGGGAGAATAATGGAAGGAGTGTAATGAAAATTGTATCGAATGGCTATAGCGGAAAGAAAGGAATCAAAGGAATTCGATGGGATAAAAGAAAGTTCAAAATAGGTCCAGGTGGTCACAGCAGAAGATGGCAGTTGGAGGAGAGCATGGACATCAAAGTGGCGCAAAAGGGTCAATCTTTCTATATCTATCGCTTTGTGGCTAAGTCTATCTGATATTGTATCATCATCAGCACAATGTCTACACAATTTTTATTTTTTTAAGATTGAAATCAATTTTCATGAGTATTATTACTCCAAAATACAACTAGGTCCTTTTTTTCAACAGAAGGCTAATTTTTTTAATCGAAGGGTGTTGGACAAAGCAACGAGATACTCAGCAATATGCTCACCTAGCTTCCGGGCATTGAACCGGAGAGCTGAGTTGATTTTCACTCAGTTGATTGTTATATAAATTTATTTTGCACACTTTTAATGGCCAAGTATACATATTACAGATGGCATGGTTTTCTATGACAATTGTTTGGGTCAAAATTATTTATTTATAATTTCATTTTCTTAATGTAGTGATCTATCATTCAAAGAATCAACCTGAAATTTTGTTTTAACTCCTCTTTACTTATGCACTTTGGGTTGTGCAATATATAATGCACAAAAGGATTGTCAATAAAAAAGATTTGGTTTAACCTAATATATGATCGGGTGGTAAGTGGAAGTTGATATGTAGAAGTTGTTGTTGAGATGTGCTTTTCATGAATACATGTCGTTTGTATATGCATTTGTTATGCATATTATTGTCTATATGTTGTTGTGCATGCATTGTTATGCTTATGGTTATGCATGTATAGTAGGTTAGACATGCATTGTGAGGTCATTGTATGTGGTTATGTCATTATGATGTTGTTGATAAAATATGATGATGATGTGTTGGCTAAGATAGAGGAGGAGACACTAGACTTTTGGGTAGGAGAAGATCGTCATACATGTGTTATATGGTTGGCATCCATGTATCATTATTAATGGTTGTTATATGCATCTCTATCATTCTATTGTTGTTGTGGTTACATGCATGGTAGATTCTAGTTCATTAATGTCATCGTCTGTGTACGCATCAGTTAGTCATGAATGGTAGTAACTTCTTGTTATATGCATTGCAATCATGTGCATGATGAGTATGGCCATTGCAGCTAGGATTTCGATGTTATATGTATTGTACTAATCTAGATTGGTCTTTGCATTTGGTTATGGTTATGATATTCAGGTATTGAGTCGATATAATTGTGATATTGTGTCATACTAATTTGGATTGAGTTATTCAGATATCATAGCCTCCCCTCAAATACATTGAGGTATGTGTTTGATTATGTCATCTGTTAGTTTATCTAAAATGGTATGTTTATAGGTTATTTGATTTTTTATTAATTGCATGATAGTATGTGTCTATAAGGTTGTATGAAAAATGATCTCCTATTAAGATGGTTGTACTAACTCAATATGTGATGAGACAACTGATATGTACTTGAGTGCAAGTGGGTGATAGTTGTAGTATTATGACTAATGAGTGTGAGTTGATTATGGAATGGTTGTTAGTCCTAGTAAAGGTTGATTTCAAATTAATAGACATGATGTTTTGATATTTGGAACATGTGGCTGACATGTGTGAACAATTGCACGGCCACATGCTTGGTATTAGCATGACAAGGTAATATTTGATTTGTTTACATAACTAACAATTGGGTGATGTGACAATACATAACAAGACTCAATTGCAGCGAGGTAAAAGGTAAAAGAAAGGAATTGGGCGAGAATTCCTTTAGGTATGTTTGGGAACCGCAATTCCAAACAAATGAGTGTTTTGCATGACTACAGGAAGTCTTCTTAAACATGATTTATCTGACATTATGTAGATATGTACTATGTTCATGAACATGTACTTGACATGTATAACAATTGGTTTTCAATTATGTTGGATCTGTTAAGGAATTGGAGTTCATTGAGAGATGGCATGGATGTGTTTAGTTACAAGGCAACATGCTTCGCAGAAAAAGGTAAGATAATTGGTATATTGTCATATTTATTTATACATTAACAACTGTGTGTTTATGGCAGTATGATGTGGGGATTGCATGGAAAAAAAGACTACCATGAAATATTTAATAAGTCTTGGGTTGAGATTTCCCTCAGAATCATTGGGAACCCATGGGGATTGATTCATGGTGTTTGTTGGGAGTTTTGTGCTTTCTGTATTTTATGATTTGTTTGCACCTGATTTTCAGTTTTGTTTAGGTCTAGTGCATGATCATGCCTCTTTGTTTGTGGTGTCGTATTGTTATCGATTTTTCATGATTTTATTCTTGTTATTTTCTTGTTCATTCATTTTATTTTTTGAGGGCATTGGGAATTGGTTGGGGAAGGAGGAAAGTTAATGGAGCTAAGGGAGAGATAAATGAAACCCAACAAGTAATGTAAGACTTGGGTGAATCTCAGTGCATGAGTAAAGGGAAACTCAACGCAAGAGTATGACAATCAGTTGGATTTGTTGGTTCCATTGGGGTAAATGGACGATGGTGGGACAACCATGTGAAAGGTAACAAAGAGGTAAGGTAAATGAATTTTAGGCATCATATGCCTTGGCTATGTTTGGAACTGTTGTTATCAATATTGTGCATGTTGTGCAAAGATAAAGGAGTTCTCTTAAAATCAAGCTTATGATATTTGGTTATTGTATTGTGATCATGATCATGCTAACACACAGACACACAGACACACACACACACATATATGCCATTGTCTAATAGGGTCATCAGGGATCATGATTGTTTTACGCTGATGTTTATATGCATATATGTACGTATGTATGTTGTTCTCTAACATGGTTGTTAGGGATTGTTCTTGTGGAAGGATTGCTTATGTAGGTAAACGACATGGAGAGGTTCCTAGTCTTATGAGGAATCAAGTGGGAAGAGCATCCTTAACAGATCTATGAGGTCAATATCATGTGGATATGAATTGATATTATGTGATTATAGTATGCCTATTGTTGTTTTATGGACAAGTAATGTTGAAGGATACATCAGTTGAATGAAAACAATGTGATTTGCAGCATGTTGGAACAAACATGGATAATGAAAAGACACTAGAGGCAAGGTTGCTTGGTAGAGTCAATGTGTGGTTTTTGGATGTAACACCCCCTCCTCCCAGGTCTACCCAAGAAACCGGTCAATTGTGGTAAACATGCAATGGTAGAGACCACTATAAGGGATTCAACCTCCTTGGTGACCTTAAGGAAATGGAATCAATGGAACACATCAACCAAACCAATCCACGTCAGCAACAACACCCTTAGGAGACATGTCAGCCACTTAGACATCCTCCCCCTGAGTCCCACTATTGTTTTAAGCCTTTTAACCCTTGGTCGCTCTCATGCTATAGGCATGAAAGTATCTAGAAACCCAAAGTCGCTCTCAGAGACCTGTGTACCAACATCCATGGACTCTTCTCAATAGACATGCCAAAAAAGGAGTTTAGATTTTTTTTTAATATTCTAAATCTAAAGATACGGAAATTTTTCTTAATCTCTTTTATATACTAGATATGCATATCTATTTCTCTTATATATTATTTTTGGTGTACAAGCTTTTATTTATAGAATTAGGTCTAGATAGAGAACAAAAATAGGTATGCCTTTTTCATGGCATCCTCTAGATCCCAAGTTGGTTCATCTACTCTAAAGTGCTTATGTTGCACCTTGACCTGTTTGATGACTCAATTCCATAGCATGGTCTTCCCCTTGTCGAGTATGCATTGAGGTTCTCGCTAGAATTCTCCCTCAATTTCCACTTGTATAAAATCCCAATCATTAACATGATTATCATCATGTATATATATTTTAAGAAATGATATATGAAACACATCATGTGAATTCCCTTTGGGAGGCAAGGAAAGTTTGTATGCTACTAGCCCCACTCTCACCAAGATCTCAAAGGGTCTACAATATCTTGGTGATAACTTGGAACACGATCCCACTTTTAATGAAGTTCTATTTCACCTTATTCATAGATATACATGATCTCCCACTTGAAATTTCTTATGAGTTATGTCCTTGTTATGTGGAAAATTGACTTATGTGGACAAAAATGAACTCCCTAGATCTAGTGGTTTGATCTAAAAAAATAGAGAGAAAAAAATATCTATCTTTTCCTTAGAGAGATTAGAATACAAAAAAGAGACCTACCTAGAATCTATAGTAATTCATCTTCTCCTTATTTATAAGCTCCAACACTAGGTTCCATGCACTATAAATGAAACCTACAACAACATAGGATTTGGTATGAATTCTTATTCATGAACAACATAGAATGCTTCAAGTGTCATAACATTGGTCATATAACACGTAATTGTAACTTGATTTGGGCACTTTCTCAAGCTACAACCATGCCAAAAAAGAAAGTTACACAAGTATGGAGAAGAAAACAAATACAA
This sequence comes from Pinus taeda, assembly GCA_000404065.3. Lineage (NCBI taxonomy): Eukaryota > Viridiplantae > Streptophyta > Pinopsida > Pinales > Pinaceae > Pinus > Pinus taeda. The sequence goes on along the minus strand of APFE030535919.1, from coordinate 1,383 downwards.
TCTGAAAATCTCTTGAACCCTCCAACCAAGAACACATGTTGCTGACTTGATGAAGATATTCTAGATATTTTGAGTGTTTGATGACGGGATTCTGCCAAAAAGACACCATGCATATAGTTAGGGGGGCTTGTGATTCTTGATCATTATTACAGAAGCTATTTGTGAAATGACCCTTATGAAATCCTTGATGAGCTATATTAACAATCATTCTTTGATAAAGATCATTTCTTAGGAGAACTACATTGAAGAACATGATCTTGTAACCATTCTTTGGACTATTGTTGAAGATGTTTTCCACTTGATCACTAAGGATAAATTGGAGCAGCAGAGAAGGCCATCCAATGCTAGAGAAATAGGGAAAATAACTATCTTATTGGTATTACAGAAGTTGAATGTCTTGACTCAGGGATATGATGTGAGAACAAGTAAATCAAGGACAGTAAGAGAGGAAACCTTCAAACAAATTGACAAATATGGGAATGGAGCTTGAAGCAAGAGCAGTTGGAAGAATATAGCATAATTGAAGCATTGAAAAAGGATATTAACCGGTAAAAAGAATTTAAAAGACAGTCACAGATTGGATATCAAAATCCATTAGTGGAGATAACTTGCAGAGACTTTTACAAGAACACAAGGAAAATATGGCTCATCAAAAGGACTATAGAAAGGAGAATGTTGTGAAGTCGAATATAGCTTAGTAACTGTTGTGCTATACAACAACCCCCCATTTCATAAAATCTTACTTTAGAAAATTATAATATGAAATGGGTCCCTTTTAGATTAAATTGGTATTAATCCATCACTCTTCTAAAGGTTCGGAAATAAACAAAACATTTTAAAACCTTTTTGAAATAATCGGTCTTAAAAATAAAACGAGTAATTCTTTATTATTGCGATAAAGCGATCGCAAGATTGCATATTGCAACAACAAAGGATGCATAACCATGACACATTGCTTTTCCCCGATGTGATAAGAGTGAGTAGCCAACGGATATCGGGAAAACAAATAATAATAGACAAATCAATTGATGCCAGGAAGGATTTAGAGCAAGCCGACGACACTTTGACAGATTTTCTTACTTGGCAAGACTCTAATGAGGGACAGGCAGTAAACTTGCCCAAAATTTTAGAATCCCATAAAGAAATCCTATTCATGGAGTGGCAGTCTCAATTAATGAAAGTAGAGAGAGTTGTTTCTAGATGCAAGTTATCTACGAGAAATTTAATTGACTTGATCAATAATACTCTCTATTTATCTAACATGATTTCTCAATGTACACCAGGTAAACTATTATCAGCCAAGACATTAGAGCAGTCATGTAACCAAGAACTAGAAAAGAATGGAAAATTGATCTCAGGAATTAAGAGTTTAACTTGGGACAC
>APFE030535917.1:0-17015 GCA_000404065.3 Pinus taeda | reverse complement strand
ATGCTTTCAAAAAACATTGTATAACTGTAATGTTTCTAAAAGGAAAGCATATTTTTTCAATTTAAGTATCATGATCCCATATTCCAACTTATTTTTTAGCAACCCATTAGGCTTTGTAGCTTTGAATAAATCCATGTCTTTTGATAAGATCCTCTTCCAAATTAGAACACAGTTTCCTTTTGGAAATAACCACATACAATGTCTTGATTTTTTTATTGAGAAAATAGAGGTTGTGAAACAAGTCTGTGCCATACAAGGACTTGATTCATTGATTATGTATCAATTATGGCTCTTGATGTGACAATGTCTTGATTTTGTTGCTTGAAAATAGAGCTTATGCTTTACTATTTCACAGAATTTCTTACAATCTTTCCATAAGTATTGATTTGTAATCTCAGTCACTGAGGGATGATAGTAAAGACAAAGGTAATATTCCATGGTTTGAAGTTCCCCTCTTACTGAATATTTAAATATATGACCACAATTTAACTGTTAGTTAAAGGAATTGTATTTCATTTGTAAACAATTCATTGCTTGATTTATAAATTTTGATTTTTTCCCTTTTTTATTTTTTTCTCAGATTTGGTATGAGATATCTTCCAAGATTTGGGTTCCCTAGTTTCCTCACCACAGCTACGAGGTTCAGATGCTATCATTAAATATTCTCGGAATGTTACGACTTTTCCAATAAGTGTGCTATGAAACATTGTTGTTGCTTTTCCATGGTGTTAATGCAAATAAGCACTGCAACTAGTGCCATTATTTAGATTAAGTGCCGAAATCTAGGTGGTCTTGTAATGATGAAGTGATTGTTTTCTAGCTACTAAGGCCATATGCATTTTAATCTCTTATGTTGTCTTGAGATATTCAAATTCAGAATAAGAATTAAGGTCTCGTTTCCACTGTAGATTGCAGTCAATTTCTTGAACACAATATATAGTAGATTATCTTTTACTAATCAATTGTGGATGTGATCCCTCGTAGGAAAGGAAATTCAAAGTGACTTTGATTTCACATTGATTTATCAAAACATCCACACAGGAAAGGAGATTCAAAGTGATATTGATTTCCCACTGCTTGTCAAAATGGAGGCAAGAGAAAAGGAAACTTTGTTTTCAACAATGCTCTTAATTTCATATGTACATGCATAGACATATTAGTAGAAAATATTGAAGGGTTGCCTAAGTAATATTTTCCATTCCACTACATTCTTTACAGGCTGTAAATAAATAACTCAGAACAATTCATTACACTACTTGTTATTCTTTATTAATCAGTGGTTAAGATTTTGATATTGAACAGGCTAAGATTTTTCTTCCTTCTGTGAAATTGTGTGTTCTATAATGCTTCTTTTCCATTCACTATGTATAGCATATAAAGTGTGTCTAATGGAGTAGGAAGATTGGAAAGTATTGTGATCCTTGAACTATGTTACAAGGCAGAAACCCAACGGGGTAGGGTAGGTGCATCCCCACAAAGGGGTCACAAATACCAAAGTTGGTATTGGCTAGTGCCTTGAGCTAGAAAATTTCCTTTACCCTTGTATTAACAGTGAATCTGGAGATGATTCTAATATTATCTTTATAATATTTATATCAGTTAAGGTTGATGAATAAAATTCATGAGACATGAGCTAGGATGTCCTTGCAAGGTGCTTGCTGATTATTGGAAGCTATGATGGCCATTATGTCAGGCCAGGTGGTCGCACTCCCTTGATCGTGAGCATGATTGTGATCAAGATGGAAGACTTCATAGTCTAGATTGATTGTTTAGCAATGGTAGTTAGTGGGCTCATTCACAAAAGCTTCTATTTCACTAATCCTTTTTATAGAGTTGTCAGATTCAATTTCCAAAGGTTTTAATTACACTATAGAGTTGAGTTCTGAGAGATTTGTGATTCATAGTGTTAAGTATAGCAGCTATGACACTTGAATGAAGACAAGCATAATAGAGGTATCAAAGTCTGTTATAAGCTTACCTACATATTATAAGGGTCTTGGTTGGCTTTTTTATAATTTTATAAACAAGTTCCATGTTGTGGAAATGTGAAAAAAAAAAAACAGTGATATTGCCACCATGTGGCTCTTGTCATATATGGTTTTATACTTTTTCAAAAATTCTCTAAGAGTTCACAATGCTAAGATTCACTAGGACTTTACAAAGTTTTATTATTTAGTGAAAGACTTGCCAAGATCTTACAAGATTTTCTATTTGAGTAAAATATTTGCCATGCTTGGTGAGAGATTCACCAAAAAATTATATATACATATTATATTATTGATAAAACCACCTTCCATTTTTCCTATATAGCATGGAGATTCGCCCATTTATTATACATATAAATTTAGGGCGGGTTCTTAAAATTTTCCTTGGTAGTCCCAGTGATAAACCATGTGTGATCTAATCTTAAATGAATCTAATGTTGTCTAGAATCTGTTGTGTTGAATAACCTGTGTAAAGTAGCCCGAGATTGATGCAAAGGGAACACGTTTTCTTCGATCAAGGAATAGGTGAATCCAATGTGATAAAATAACAATCAATAGATGATGATTGTTCCCAATAGTTCCCTACCCAGATGGAGTGGAAGCACTTCAAGTTCCCACTGATAGGAGGAAATATTGATGTCAGTGATCAAAGGTATAAGCTCAGTGCCTTTGGTAAGTAGGGCAATAAAACTAATAAGGAGGGCAGTAAAATTAATAAATTTGTTTTTTATTCAAACTAATAAATAGACTTGTTTTACAAAAATTGAGATTTATTAGTGTGCCAACACTAAAGAAACTACATAAAAATCTCAAAATCAAATGAAAAATAACTATTTCATCTACATAAACAAAAATAGTAAGATAGTGTTTTATACAAAATACCAATGGACCATGGGTGTGAACATGTCTTGTGAGTGTCAACCTCTAATCTTCAACCCTTAGTGTTCATTGGACCATGGGCGTGAACATGTCTTGTGAGTGTCAACCTCTAAGCTTCAAGCCTCAGTGTTCATTGGACCATGGGCGTGAACATGTATTGTGAGTGTCAACCTCTAAGCTTCAAGCCTCATTGTTCATTGTTTATGCTGAAGTGTATAAAATGTAGGATCACATGATGTGACTAACCGCAAAGACTAATATTTTTTTAAAAGTCCAAAGATCCACTATTTATGAGACTATGTCTATCTTGAAGTCTCATCTTAAAATCTTAGTAATGTGGGTGTTGCATAATGCTATACTTATATTGGTGTTTCAACCAACCAAACCAATAACTTATTTTGTTTTCTATAATTTTATTTGAAATCTCTCTCTCTCTCTCTCGATCTCTATATCTCTCTCTCGATATATATATATATATATATATATTCAAGTCATGGTTTGAAAAATTAGGTAATCACGATTTTTAATTGGTCAGTGTTTGATGGTTATAAAAGGAAAAACATACCTATCGAATTTGACCCCTTTTCCTTGCTCGAGCCACAATTTAGGAGGTCCAATCATTTCAAGACTCACATTACCTAACAAACAAAGAAAGGAAAGAAAATAAAGGGCATTGTCTACCTAGGCATATCATTTTTCTAGACAAGCAAAAATCATTAAAATTTAGTTTGGAGTGTTTGAATCATGTTTTTTATGGTGGTAATGGATTCCACACCATTAATAACCCCATATGCACCCAAAATATTGAAGGTTGACAAGGATTTCCAAAAATTTCCACCAAATTTTATTAAAATCATGCTGAAATTCCATTGACTTTTAGGCAAAAGCCAAGCCTTCTATGAAAAAAAATCACGGTTAAAAATTATATGAATTTGTAATTACAAAAGAATAAATAAATATTAAACAATGTTAAATTTAATTAGTTTTTTAAATTCAGGCTTCTGTGATCCATAATGAATTAAGAAAAGTCTTTTGGTATAAATCACATAAGATAAATTTTTGGCTGAGGTGTTTCGAACCAACAAGTTTGGTTCACCATAAGGACCAGAGGAAGAGATAGACCATGGAAAAGGCTTAAATATAGAGCAATGTAGTGGTTCATCAGCAGAACCAGATGAAGAGGCAGATCATGGAAAATGCTTAAAAAGAGAGCAATGTAGAGACCATAATTTCAAGTAATGACTATATTTCAACAATAATATTTAAATTATAAAATTAACTTTTAATATATTAAAAACAAATATTATTAAGTAACGGACAGCTAGTTTTTGAAAATTACTTGGAAAAAAAAAAACTCCAAACAAGGTAGGGAGGTCAAAATTATAAAAGACAAGATCATCTATACAAATAATTTAATGAAAAATAAAATAAAACAAATATACACAAGTCAAAGAATAATATATATATATATAATATATTCAAAGAGAGATTAATCAATATAAAACTGGCATGAGGCTTATTAAACAAAAGAGTAAAAAGAACGATATGATGATAAATAATTAAAAAAATAAAATAATTAATAAAACACTAAGGATCAAAAATATAAACTCTAATGAAGAATAAACCAACAACAAATACTATAAGAAGGACACCAATATCTACATACATAAATAAACAAACAAAATAAACCCTAAAAAGAAAACTAAAAAACTAGGAGGACACAATACTGACCCAACTTCTACTAATAATCCAACCATGGTCTCTATTTAAATTATTGGGCCTTTTTTATTTATTTCTAGGACCTCCCTCAATTTATCATGGAAATCACTAATCCTACAATGACTTAAGCCTTCTCAATATAAATGTGATGCTTAGATTTATGTGCATACTCTGCCAAAAACATACTCACGAGTCCTTTAATTAAATATACAGTACTTTTTATTATTTAAATTTTATATATATTATATAGATTATAGATATAATTTTCAAGTAAGAATATCATTTTTCCGTATTTAAAAATTTTTAAATTTATATTCATTAAAATTAAAATTAATAAAAAGAACAATCGATTAGTTGAATAAACAACAACGGAGATATTATTGTTTCCCACATAAGGAGGAAGCATCAAAATTGCGTTCCACATGAGAAGAAAGCATCAACGAATCGAACTGAATTGCGACTAATTATACGATTTAGGAAAGCACTAAAATCAAAGAAAATGTAATTTTTATTTAAAAAATGACCGTCATCCCATAATGAAAAGACAGGAAAAATATATAGAACTTCATAATGTTCGAAAACTTTTTGACTTATTTTTTAATAGTTTGTTTGTTGATAATGGTGTGTACAACTGAGGTTTGAGGGTTTCTTAACCTCTTTATATATCTGTTCAGATGTTTTTCAGCAGGTTTTCAATTAATTGGTTATCGATAATGTCTACGATTGAAGTTTTGGCATGTATATAATTTTAATTAGTTATTTAATTTTATCGTAATTATAATTGTGCAGAGAGACCTTCTTTAGTATGGAAAAGATTTTATAATAATCATTTTAGATAAATATTTTGATTTAAAAAAGTTTATATTAAAAAAAATAACAATTATTAATTATAATTTGATAATTAAAAAATTAAAAAGTTTATTTTTAAAAAAAATTAATATAAATTTTTTTTTTCCAAAACCAAAATATAAATTTAACTTATAAATTTAATATTTATTTAATTTACACATTAAAAATAATTAAAAAAATAAAAATGGTCATAAATTTTCGCATAGAAAACCAAATTCACGGCTGTCAGTTTGCACACTCAAGTTCATTAGCAGAAATAACACCTTCAATTTGTAAAGCGAAGTGAAGCACACAATCATGAGGATTTAGCATGATCATAAAATCATGATGTCATTCTCACTTGTTTACTTTTTGGCAATTTTAGCATTATTTCAATCATTAAAGTTTGGGATGACAATTTTTTCCCTTTTCTTTATTTATTAATTATTCGATTTTGAAATCTATATGGAAATTTGAATACGTTTATTTTTTTATTATAAGATTTTTGCAATTAAAAAAAACAAATATATATTTCCTTTTCCCCGAGCGATTCCTCTCCGTGTCAAAAATTACGAGCGATTCAACAACGAAGAACTGAATGCCAAGGGTAGTTTTCAATTTGCAGCCGAAGAAAACCCCAACGGGGATTTCCAAGAACGCGATAAGTAAGACGAAATGCAAGGGACTTTTCCTCATTGTATTTAGATAGTTTTAAGGTAAAGCCTTAAAATTATATGATATGTAACTGCCTATGATATCTATGGAAATAAACTGTACATGGATTTCAACAATGGGAATTTATGGTAATTATCGTTCTATTATATGTGCGTATTGTTTTAGATGTAAATTTTATTTTATGATCTTTAAAGAATGGTATGTGGTAGGCAGGAAGGATAAGTGCTTTTTAATGCTCTACGATTGTAAAGGGTTCAAAATGAGTGTATTTCAATTTTGGTAGTTGTATTTTTTATTTGTTTATTATAATATTAAAAAAATTAATTAAAACTAGAGAATTTAAAATTAATTTTTATGTATAATAAAGATTTATATCTTATGATCGATGAAAAATTTCAACCAGCTATCGAATCAGGGAAGGAAGGAGGTTGAATGCACCGTGGGAGAGCTATTGGTTTATAATATTTCCATCAGATAGAATAGTTTGCACCAAACCCCAATAATCTCTTGATCTATATGATTATCAGGTGGTATTCCAAGATGAAAAAAATCTTGTTTGCTTAAGTGTGATTGGGCTTTATTAATGGTACGACATACTTTTATTTCTTGGACTTTATTTCTGGTACGACATACTTTAATTTCTTGGACTTTATTTCTGCTTTAAAAAAAAATCTTGTTTGCTCAAGTGTGATTGGGCTTTATTACTGGTACGACATACTTTTATTTCTTTGGACTTTATTTCTGGTACGACATACTTTAATTTCTTAGACTTTATTTCTGGTACGACATACTTTAATTTTTTGGATTTTATTTCTGCTACGACATGTTTATATTTCTTGGGCAAGAGTTAACAGGAATACTATAGAGTATTAAATGCCTCACTATATGCCTCTCGTTAGCTCTTTGACACATGCTCGTGTATTTTTAGGTTGATAGGCTTTCCTTTGAAAGGGACTTTCGTCGTCCCTTTGTTTCTCACGCTGACACCTGGTGTCGGGCATAGAGTGGGTATAACCGCAGAGTTCTGAAAGCAAGCGGTCATACTCGTCGTGTATTCATGGATATTCATGAAAACAGTTCTGCGGCTACTTGATTTTTAGTTGGCGTTTGAGAAATTCGTGACATTTTCTTCAGAAGCTTATGCATTCATAAGCTCCAATAGTAATGGCGCATTGTGTTTTTGGAGAAAGATGCATATGGTAGCATCTGTCCATTTGGTAGCATCTGTCGAGAACTTCCTGTTTGGTAGCATTATTGCTGGGTGGCATTATTTGCTCAACACTCTCGAAAACCCAGTTATGCGGTCCCTGTTTTGCGGTGCACATCTGTTCTGCGATGCACGATCAACTGTTCTGTGGTTTCCGTGCTTCCATGACCTTACCGGCAGCCTTCTTGGATCAATCTCACACAGTATAGCAGTGTTCAAACTGACAGAGGAGCCTAGTTTGACAATCTCACGAACGGAGAACGGAGCTGGAAATCGTGAGCCGGCGCTGTTGTTTAGAAAACATCTGCACAACATCATTTCTTCCAGGTCAGGTCCTTCTTCAACTACTTTGTTTCCCTTTCCTTGCCATATCATCTCTCTCAGTCCTGTTTTTCTTCCTAGGGATTTGTTGGACGAACTGGCCTAATTTTCACTGCTTGTATTCTCAGAAGCCGGGGTCCATTCTCTCCGTTTGCTTGGGCAATCACTCGGCTCTGTCCGAACACTGCCACTGTTTTTTGAAATTGAATTTGCGAAAATCAAAATAGACAGTTTGGTTATCCCTATACCTACCGAGACCTGGCCTATGACTATCCCGATATTTTTTATGATACCTACTGAGACCTATTTCACTATTCTACTGTGAGATTGTCCTGAGACTTACGGGGACTCTATGGTTATCCCCGGACCTGCGTTATTCCAATACCTATCTTGTTAACTGGGATCTCTCTTGCTAATTGACCTTTCTTGCTAACTAGCAATGCATTCGAACCCAACTCTTGATTCTCTACTGCCTATAAGACAGTTTGTTGGAATATTTTGGTGAGGAAGATTTGAGAGTAGCCCGAGTTACCAGGACAACTATGAGCGAAATTGTAAGTGAATTGATTATGGCAATGAAAATTTGAAGATGTCGGTGCGGACCTCCCAGACCTCCCAAACCACCATGAGAATATCGATGCCTAATAAGCACAGATTTTTGTTTAAGCCCTCAAAATCGAAAATTGCAATGCATCTTTAGCCAACCTTACGTTTAGTTTCCTAAATCTATCAAACAATCAACTCTCTGGAACAATCCGCAATAGCCCCCCAATCCACCCTGTTTGATCAAGCAGTTTATAATGTCCAAACTGACGAGATGGAATTTTCGAGCTTGTTGTGTGCCGGCCCATATGAAACCTGTGCTTATTGTATTAAGCTTGTGCAGAACTCCTTGAGGTAAATTGACAATGTGCATCTAGTATATAGGGATGCTATGCAGAACATATTTTACCAGAATAATACGCCCCTCAGGATATCCACCAGTGACACCACATAGACATGGAAACAATTATGTCAGTAGAAACAAGATACAAGCCCAATAGGTAATCAATATGCAACCAGCAGAAGAGTAATAAATTATGTATAACATCTATTACTCTACTCCTGTTCAGGCTTATACAACATTTATTACTCTGCCAGAAGGGTATATATTCATTGTCCACTATTAATACATAGTTTGGGAATCTAAAATTCCAATGCAAAAACAAGGATACTCTGAAAAGAAATCATAAAACAAACAAGCAAACAATATCTGGGAAGCTCACTGCATTCCATCCGGGTAGACATGAGTTATTCCATTGAGAGCACCAGATAAAGAGGTAACGTTCAGCACCTAACCTTCAAAATTGTTATAAAATCCCTGGAATTTCTGCATAAAGATAATTCTAGCATCGTAAAGGCGCAACTTGTCAACTTTTCAACATTGCTACCCACGGGAAAGCAAATTTAGGCTGAATAATAGAGTGACTGGATTACTTGTTCAGTAAGCATATTGTGCAAATGGCTGGCATACAGATCAAAAGACAAATTGCTCTGGCATAGCAAAACAATGCTCTCACTTTCATTTTCATTTTATTTGGAATTATTGTACTTCAGAGCTAAGAACTTCCTTCAACAACATACCCTCTGCAACACGAGTTTCCTTCAACAACATGCCCTCAGATACCTTGATCTATCCAGCAATCAACTCAAGGGGAAAGTCCCTGCATCTTTAGCCAACCTTACGTTTAGTTTCCTAAATCTATCAAACAATCAACTGTCTGGAACAGTCCCCAATAGTCCCCCCATCCACCCTGTTTGATCGAGCAGTTTTATAGATTGAAGGATCAATTTTCTGGTTTGAGTTTGACATGTTTTTGGCCTTTGTGTCTGTGAAATGCATCTGGTGCTTTTACGTTCAGTGGGGGATGAAAGGATATGTGTAGCATTGTAAATAGGTAGATCATATAGCGAATTATATACAAAATGATCAGTTTTCTTGTTGAATTTAACATGATTTTAGCCATTTTGTTTTTGAAGTGCATTAGGTGTTCGCACGTTCAGTGTTGCTATGCAGATAGACTCTAGATTCACTAAAGAGTTTAGGTACAAGAAGTGAGGTGATGAGATGGGATTTGTACTCAGTTCAAATCTAATTTCATTAAATAATTTAGGGACTGTAAATAGGGTGATGGGACTTATATTAATTTACAAATTGAGGTTTTTCAATGGCCATGCTTTAGAGTAAACTTGTAACCCATGTATTGAATCTAGACAGTGGATTGAATGCAGTTAACATAAACAAATAACCTGGTTCTAGACAGTCTGATTTGGTTCTAGACAGTGTATTGAATACATTGAACACAAACAAATAACCTAGAAGAACCTCGTTCCAGAGTATGATCTGGTTCTAGACAGTGTATAGAATGCATTGAACATAAACTATTAACCTGAAATAACCTGGTTTGATGTCTATGCTCATCATGATAGTGCAAGGATGCATAGATGCGTATATTTAAATAGTTAGTCTGATATATATGTTAAACATGGTAATGCAGGGATGCACATCTTCAATTAGTTGGTTGAACTGTGCTTTAACTGTAAACTTGGATGAATCTATTTTGGTATGAACTAAATCCATATTCGATCGACTGTCAAACTAATTCTATATAAACTTTACTTGAGATTGTTGAACTTCTATGACTGCTTTTATCATTCATGAGCATCAAATCACCTCACTGCCTGCCATATGACATTCATGTGAATAGTAAACCATCAAAGGACACACTAGTGTGTAGGACAAGAGGATTAAGTACATTGAATGGAAATGGATAACTAGGTTTCATATTTATGTAATTATCTGCCCTTATCATTAATCAGCATCATGTCACCTCACTGTTTGCCATATGACGTTCATATGAATAGTAAACCACACCAGTGAGTGGCATGAGGATTAAGTACATTAAATAGAAATGGATAACAAGGTTTGATATTTATGTGAAGCATGATAATGCAAGGATGCATATTTTAAGAGGTTTAAATACATTGAATATAGGTATAAGAATACAATAAGTATTGGTTTAAGAATATTATAATTTGGCTTTCTAATCGCACTATTATTCAATTACGGGGCCTACCTTATTTCCATCTGGTTATGGTTACCGAGATACACGCAATGGTAAATGTTGACATAAACCAAGTAAATAATATTACGGGACCTACCTTATTTCCATCTCATTATAGTTACCGAGATGCATGCAATGGTAGATGTTGACATAATCCAAGTAAATAATGTTGATATTGCGGAATGGTTAATGTTTATATAATCTATTTAAATAATGTTTTTTCAACGCTCATGGTTTAAGTAAATAATGTTGATCTGACCTTCACTTGAGGGGTTATCAATATTAATTAAGGTGGTTTTATATATGGTATAAGTGGACAACAATTTTAGAAATAAATAATGAGTTTAAAAGTTGAAGATAGAAAAGCATATCAAATTACAATGTGGAAAATCATCTTACAATTAGTTAATGTTTTAGTTGTATTGTCAACCAGCAATGTAAGTGGTTTGTTTTAATATTTGCAAATCACAAATTTCTCTGCTTTTCATTTACCATGTAAAACGGTGTAATTTATTTTTTATTTAAAAAAATAAAGTGTGTTGACAATAATCTATTGAGTTTTAAGTATGAACACGTTTTAAACTTAATATATTGATATGAATGGTTTGGTTTTGGTTTTGTTGTTTTAGTATCAAATGTGCTGGTACGGGATGGTCATCGTGGTTATTGCCTTGGTCACTAACGAGCTTTGTATATGTTTGACTATCTGTAAAGGTTTCTTCCTTTTAATAATCTCATCGGCCTCTTTTTATACCTTCTAGAACAATTGCTAATTTATTTATCTATCACCAATAATCGAGCGGCTGCCGTGTGAAGAGTTTACGTTGTATCTCCATAAGTAAAAGAATGATTGATTGTTTCACACTATGAAGGAGTCGTGTCAAATATATTCAGAATCATGCATGAGCCAGTGCGTAGTGTGCGGACCCTCAATGCAGACTTCGGAGAGATCACGTTTAGGAAGAGACTGGGGGCAATGGATGAATAATTCTTCTTAGAAACCATAGTTACCCAATTCTAATTTTACCAACCTGAAACATATGACTGATTATTATTCAAAATAATTTAACTGATTTGGTTTGAATGTTCCCTAAAACCTACGAACACGAAACTAACTTCCCATCACCTCAAAAGCATGCTTCAAATCACATTAAATAAAATTTAAACTAACCACCACATATCTGGATTCCCCTGAGTGTTAAGAGTAACCACACCACACCTTCGAAATCAACTCCTTTGCCATACTTCATCATCGTTAACCATAGATAGCCCCACTGCATCTTCCATGAACCCTCCAAGAATTAAGATTTGATACAATAATTATTAACTTCTCTAGCCAACCAATCGTCGAGTGGCCGCAAGGATCTTATCTTGGAAGGCACATGGGTACCTTTACCAAAAAGTATTTTACCATGCATCTTCCAGCAACATTCCTCAGAAAAAGTTAAATTTGTGGGAAAGGATTATTTGACCTGACGCCAGGCGTAGGAAATTTCGTAGAAGAATCTGAGAAATTTCAACACATGGATGGATAGACAGCAGACCAATGAATTTTCCAGCAACTGGAACGAAGAATATGAGAATATCAGTTAACCCACATTCAGTATATATTTACTTGAGATGTGCTTAGAAGATGGGTATCGAGATATTCTGGTTTAAGTCTTTCATTACAGCATTTTAATACCGTGCTCTCACGCCGACGTTTGCTCTGAAAATAGGTGATCTTATTTTGAACTTTGAACTTAGTGTAAAAGATTGAAGGCCACATTGTTTATGAACAGTGGTGGCTGCCTGCAATTTTGTTATTCTGGTTGTTTTAGGTGTGCATTAGTTAGTTTTGGTTAACTCTCATGTGAACTTAGTTAATATTAGTTAAATTTAATGTTTATATGTGGTGTATCTGCACATTAACATAATATAAAACATATTTAGTTTTAAATAGATTTAGTTAGCCTTAGTGCTTGAATACAATTAAGCTTAGTTTTCTATGAATTGATTCTGTAATCTAATCGATATTGAAAAATTGAATTCATTTTTTTTTTTCTAATTTTTCTTTTTAAATTCTTGCAAGTTTATGCAATTATTCATCAACTAAATTCTTAGTTGTGCTCTAATAATTTTATATGTTATTAGAGTTTGGACACATGTGTGAATCCCCTAGAGTTTGTGATTCCCCTGAGCTCTGTCTGAGAGGAAGTGTTGGAAGAATCACCACACCTCTATAGAATTCATAATTGCCACCTTGGGGATCCTAGTTACCGGTTTGGAAAGTTTATTAAGACCTACGGGGTTTGGTGTAATGGAAAACCTCTTCATTGTATTAGAGTTGTAGAGGCCTTTAGGAGCCACATGGACTATTTTTTTCAAGTTTGAAGATCAAAGAATTGGAAATTAAAGAACTATTGCAATTGTTGCTACAATCACAAGGTGAAAGAATGATGTTCGCATCTTTAGTTATTCTCACTCTCTATGACTACTTCCAATGGAAGCTAGATATTTTGATTCACCTCAGAGGCAAAGGCTTGTATCAGATAGTTATGGATATAGAAGCTGGACCCAATTATGCCATTGAAAAATCCAAATACTTCAAGAAGATGGATGAGACTTTTGGTCTTCTATTGTTGACCATATCTTCAAAATTGCATTTCCATATGGACACATATAACACACTGAATCAAGTTTGGACAAACTTGGAGAAATAATTTGGAAAGCAAGATGATATTAGGGCTCATATTCTTGAAAATGAGCTAAATTCCTTAGATCTGAATGGCATTGAGAACATTCAAGATTTCTTTACAAAATTCAAATCATTGCTTATTCAATTCCAAGATTATAGGATCAATAAATCCAAACAAGAAAGTCAATTGATCATTTCTATTTTGTCTAAATTAGGTCCTGAATATGTTGTTTTTGTTTCTATATTTCATAAAGTGAGACTTGCAACTGGAGATAAATGGAAAATTCCCAAACTTGATGCATTTTTTGAGTCTCTCATCCATGTGTAGGATAATTTATTTAAAGTCTTCAAATGTACATGCTCTTGTCATGCATGAAAAAGGAAAGTCCAACTCAAGACCAAATCAACAATCCAAAGGCAAAAAGAATGCAAGAGATGTAGATACAAGAAAGTGAGGAAACCCAAAACCTCGAGATGACGCTTCTAGATCCAAGGGTGAGAAGGGAAATAAAGGAAACTCCAGTTTTCCTTATTGTAATAGAGGATACCATCCTCAATCCCCTTGCATGTAGAAGACTATTGATTTGATGGCAAAGACTCTCCAACATAATAATCTTGGTCATCACATTCCAAAAAGTGCCAAGAACAAGACAGAAGAAAAACCACTAGAAACAAGGGGTAATGGTGATGCTTTGATTTCCCTTCATTCTACACGACCAAAATATATTATCAATTCAGGAGCCTCACATCATATGGGTCCTTCAAATGAATATTTTTTAATCTACAAGCATACTCATGACCTCCTATTCTCACAGGATACAATTTTGTAGTTGAAGTAACTGGACATGGAAGAGTGCAATTCAAAGATAGAAGTTTTGAGAATGTCTTGCATATTCTAAGGGTTTTTCTAAATCTTCTTTTAGTGTATCATATGACACATGTTGGCACCAGAAGGAAAGTGGAATTTACTCTAGATTTCATGAACGTTTATGATATGAAAACCAACTCGAAGGTTACATCTGGCAAGGTAAATGATCAATCTCGTCCTTATACCTTTTCTAATTTTCTTCTTCACTTGGATTCTATTTTTCTACTTATGGATGCAAACAAAGAAAGTGGGATTTGGCACGAGAGATTTGGACACCTGAATTTCAAATATATGCAACAACTTAACAAAGAAGGGATGGTTAAAGGATTGTGAGCCATTGAATTTTCAAATGGTGTTTGTAACATATGTGTTCTGGGAAAGCATTCACAAGGCAAGTTTGAGAATGGGCATGCATGGAGAGCTTATTCATCTTTGGAACTTATACAAAGTGGTCTCATGGATCCATTTATAATACCTTCCATGATCAAAGTAAGATATGTGTTGTCATTTATAGATGGTTACACGATATTCACTTGGGTTTAATTCTTGAAACTCACGTCCAAAGTTTTTCAGCATCTAAATATTTCAAAGCAGATGTGGAAAATTAATCTAGAAAACACATAAAGATCCTCCACATAGATAATGGGAAGGAATATGTCAAAAAAGATATCCATAATATTTCTAATGGAGCAGACATATAATTGCAACATACAATTCCCTACACTCAACAACAAAATGAGGTGGTTGAGAGGGAGAATAGAGCTTTGAAAGAGATGGTAGTTGCATGTTGCATGCGATATCACTTCCATAAAAATTGTGGGATGAAGCTATTAAATATGCTTCATGCATCCAAAATAGATCTCCTCATAAATTTGTTACTAGAAAAGCACCTCTTGAGGCTTGGACTAACATGCAACCTAAAGTCAATCATTTTTGGATTTTTGGATATCGAGCATGGGCCTACATTCCTACAGAGAAGATAATGGCCTTGGAGCCTCAGGGCAAGGAATGCATGTTTGTTGGATATTTTGATGAATTCAATGGGTACATATTACTTGATATCAACACTGAAGAGCTCTTTATTGAAAGGAGTGTAAAGTTTGAAGAAGATGTTTTGCATGCACCACCATATGAACCTGTTACAAAGTTGTCCTCACCACTATTTGATGAGTATGTAGATGATCTTTCATATTAGAATTCTGATTGAGATGAGCCTTTTCCTGCAACATTTGTTGGACCACTTGTTGTTGAACATAGAGATCAAATTTCCTCGTGCAATTTAGAAGGTTTTCGATCACCTTCAGCACAAAAATTGCACAACATGAGTGATCTCTTAAATGATCCTACCACTAGATGTCAAATTGAGGAAGCTCCATAAGAACTCTTAGATATGGGTCCATGCATGCTTATATGATGTATGAATTCGATCCATAGAATTATGTAGAAGCATCTAGGCATCTTAAATGGGAAGAAACTATGGATGAGGAATACAACTCTCTCATTGAGAACTAGATTTGGGACCTAGTTCCACTACCTTCCAGTTGTAAATTTGTGAGGTGCAAGTGGGTTTATTGGACCAAGAAATTAGCAGATGGCCAAGTTAGTCAATATAAAACATGGTTGGTGGCTAAAGCTTTTCAGTAGGTACATGGTGTTGACTATGATGAGAATTTTTCTCGAATGGAATAAATGGATTCCACTGTACTAACTTTATCCATTGTAGCAACAAAATTGTGGGAGGTCCATCATATGCATGTAAATAATGTCTTTCTTCACAAAGATCTTGAGGAGGAAATCTACATGGAGAAGTTACAGGGATACATGCAAAATTCATCTCTGGTATGAAAACTAAGAAGTATTTCAATGGCCTCAAGCATACACCTAAAGCGTGGTATGCAAAGATGGATTATTATTTGTTATCTCAAAATTTTGTACATTGCAAATTTGATTCTAATGTTTATTTGTTGAAGAAAATTGACTCCTTGTTGATTAGTAGTTTAGTTTCTTCCATTGTTGAGATTAAAAGTGCAACATAAGCGGTTTTATATGACAAACATGGGATTGCTAAATTTCTTGCTTGGACAAGACGTCAATCAAAAAAGTTTTTGGATTACCATTTCTCGACCGAATTATGATAGAGATCTTTTGGCATGATTTCACATGACTAACTGCAAGCCAACAACCATACCTTTCTTATCAAGGATAAAGCTTGAGAAAGACAAAGACAAATCATTGGTGAATTGTAGATTATATCGTCAGGTTGTGGAGATTTGTCTTTATCTCAATCAATCCCATCTTGATCTCTCATGTGCCCTAGGAGCAGTTTCCAAGTACATGTAGTGTTAAAAATTTCTGTTTTCCCACCCCGGTTTACAATTTCTCCCTATTTCTCCCATGTAGTTAAATGCCCTTTCCCATAACCATACATTCAACAAGCTGAAAAAAATAAATTTGCTGAAAACACAAATTCTGGAAATTTTACAGAATTTTGGAAATTGCAGAAATAAAAATCAGCAGTAATAAACAGCCATTAAAACACTAATATTTTTGGTCAACGTGACCCTGGAAAAACCCCCTACAACTCTTGGGGAAAACCAGTTTGAGAGCTCTTCTTTATTTTTGAAAAATGTCTTTTTACAGCAAGAAAATTTCAGCAAAAAATTATAGCAAAATAATTTTTTAGCAAGCAAACTTATTCGTTTTCAGCCCAACAGACCACCTGGAAACTTCTCAGTTTTCAGCAAAAAAATCA